>CABFWB010001000.1:26354-60859 GCA_902151455.1 Timema bartmani | reverse complement strand
CTCCCGGGAAATTTTTTTTTTAAAAACCCCCTTCCCCCCTCTCCTGTTACACATTTTCACAATTTTACCAGTCCCCCCCCCCCCCTTTCTAATATTATATCACAATACCACACACTAGCCCCACCCCCTATTTAAATAGTATATTTAATTGTAGAGCCTATATAACACTTTTATTGAAACGTGTTCACCAATCTTAACAATCAAAGGCAAGCTGATTGTTTATAAGTGCACACAGTCGAGTTTATTAACATAAAACGCTGCTCGAAATTTTAATGTGATGTCATACATTTTCTGACTCCCGCCCCTCCCCCCAATATGTATACGTAGTTTATAGACAGCCCCTTTATAAGAAATTGGTATAAAATCAATTTATTTACACTATCATAGTACCATATTACTAGATTGCCACATGTCAAGAGGATAATGGATCAAGAAGCTAATTTCACAGTTATAATTCGACTAGTTTGCAAGAGCAGAACTACTGGTATTCTAGGTGTCCAAAATCAGATATTAACAGAGGCTTGAGATCTGGGGTGTGGAGGGTGTAACATAGGTTTGGTGAGTGACCTTTTGATGGTCTGGGAGCAAAGTTCATTGGTGAATAAGAGAGCTGCTTTTGTTATTTAGTGATTTATCATAATAATTAATAATAGCTTTATTTGGGCAAGACATAATGTACAATAAACATACTTATATTTCTGTATTCATAATAAAATAAATGATTGCTTAGTCGCTTTGAAATGTATAATAAGACAGTGATAGTGAAGGAAACCAACCTGAAAGGATAGTTAGGTTAGATCTAGATAGGAACAGACACTTCTCTCCTCATTTCTTCTTACAGTCTTACACTTCTCACTTCTACAGTTACACATGATTTTGAAATTATCAGAAATATTCCTTTTTCATATAATGAGACACAAATAAAACACTTAAAACACTAAGATATTATATGGAACTACATGCTTCTTAAAGAATTTGAAATATAACTGAAAGCTTGCAGTGTTGCGGAGCTTTGAAAATTTTGAAATCAAATCTGGATAAGATTGGGAATCAATTTTAAGTTTATTTTAATGTTTGAGAGTATGAATAGAATTTAAATTTTCAAATCCAAATATATTCAAGATTCGAATTTAATGGAATGTAATTTGAAGTTAAAATCTAAGAGTCAAAACTTTTTAATAATTCAACTTGCTATAGAAACTAAACTCAATCAGTTATGAAATATAATAAAACAGTTTTAGTATAGTATTTTAATGAAATAATATAGGCAATATTTACACTCTAGTTTAACTGGTCAGGATTTAAACATAGTTTACTCGAATTATACTTTTATTGAACGTAACAAAACAATATATAATATAACGTAATCACCAATTTGGATAATAAACCATATTGATAAAATAAAGAGTTTGTTTGTTTATTATGAGCATTGCATGATATCTACCACATAAAAGGGGCCGAAATTTTAAAATTGGCCCAACATGTGGACCTCAAAGCTTGAATTTTAAACTTTTCATTAGATATTTTTAAATTCATTAAAAACTTGCCCGGAAGATATGAGATTTTTTCTTGTCTCTTTGAAGCAAAGTAAAGCGTTGCCGGGGTAACAATGCGATATAATGCATGGCTACCCTAGGCAATGCTAGGTAGGTATTCTGCTAGTTCATTATAAAATACTTAATTTGAATTTGATTTGAAACTAATTTGTTATAAAATATTTGATTCAAAACACTTTCAATATAAAATATTGGATTCAGATTTAAATGGAAGGTTTTTTGTTTCAAAATCAATTTGAGCTGGTTAGCTAAGATTCAGATTCAATTTAAAACTGTAAAGATTGGATTTGCACAGACTTATTGTTTATTAAAAAACAAAGATATTATAACATTGTACTAATTTAATGTGAAAAATACAAACTAATCTGGTTGTGATAATCAAACATGAATTATTTTATAATACTTATAATTGTACACAAAAATTAACATATTCAGTTGTTAGTACCTTATAAACTAAAATGTTGATACTGGTAATTTTATCCATTTTTGCTTTTTATTTTAAAACAATGTACATTGTAAATATAATATTGCTAATCACACATTAGTGCAAGTACTGAAAAGCAGCTTATTGTATGTTTTGATGTCTAAACATGAAATTTAATCAAATTTTGTTCTCAATGTTAAAATGTCAACAATATGGTGGAACATTTGAAGTGATATTGAATTTTTTGTATATTGTTTTATGATAGTGGAAAATATATACGGATTAATGTTTGTAAATATTGGATTCATTATAGACAACGAAATTATAATATATTTGTTAGCCAACCAAACATTAGGAATGTATAAGATATGTGTACTATGTAAGTTATATGTGTAACCTCTTTAGGTTTAGAGAAAAAATAGATATTAAAATTTTAACTTTCGTTAAGGAGGGATGGTTGTAGCCTTTCAAAAACACTAAATGACCTTTGAAGTTTATTGAGGAAACATTGTGTCTATGTATATTCCCAAGTATGGCTGTGCGAAGTTTCAAAAACTTTGACTTCACTTCAAATAGTTATGAGCTTCGACTTTGCTTTGAAAAAACATATCTGACATCAACAATTTAAAAAAAAGACATCTAAAAGGACATTTCATTTTAAATTGTTACAATTCTTTACTGTTAAGTTCATTACAATATTATTGTTATTATGTTTGATAGGCCCGTCGACATGTCATTGGGTAGGGCCTATTACAATATTAATGTAATAATTAATTTTCATATTGTAACTATAAGTTGATTTATTAGTTTAGGATAAAATTTAGTCCAGTAAAACAATTTTGTAGATTATAGTTGGTGTCTAAAGATAAATAAATATAAGCGATAGAGTATTTTTTCTTAACTTTAAATGATAAAAAAAAAAAATTAAAATTCTTTTCAGATTTGGGATTATTTCATGTATTTAAATCACTTTCGCAATGAATAAAAAAAAACTTTGCACACCCTTACCTCAGTGCAAAATGTTAGCTTTCATATTGTGTCATTAGAAACTCCCAAGCCCCAAATGATAGGGCTTTTGTGCCAATATGTTTTACATACAGTGGCGGCTTGTCACTTTAGAGGCTGGAGGGTGCGGCCTGTTTGATTCATTAATTATTTCTAAATAATACATTTAAAAGAAGACACAACTTTCGGAATATATTTAGTTAAATATTCATTTATTTAAATTCAAAAATTAATATCACAAACAACATGCAAAGCTTAAAAAAAAAAATTAAACTCACCTCAAAGAATGTGGATCTGTTGTAGAAACTCTGCAGCTGTGTAATGTGCATAAATATATAGGTATGTATGTTCAATGTCCTCACAAGCTCACAACATTAATATGTAGGCTACACATTATTTACACTTGTGAGAAATGACTTAGTACGTAATAAACAAAGAAATTATTTATATACGAGGTCACCTCGTCACCTCACTGAAAACTGAAATAATGTTATTTTTCTTCATGAAGTTCAATAGTTGTATTACTCCTTTAATGTCAAAGTCCTGTCGTCTGTATAATAGTCCCAATTCAGACAGAAGTTTTTCTTTTTCTAAGAAAGGGTAGTGTTGGATTACTAGCGTGAGTTTTTCTTCCGGAAATGGCTCATTACATAACAAAGAAGCTGCCTCCAAATGACCAGTAAAAGTGAATCTGTCTTTTACATGAGTTGTAATGATATCACACACTTCCTTTTGCATCCCCCACTCTGGTGCTACATTCAACATTACTTTTCCTTTTTCTTGGTTGTTCAGGGAACTCTTTGTTTATTTGCTTCTCTATTTCATTCACTTGCCCCGTCTCTTTCTGCATCTCATTTTCAAGAATGCAAATGAAATTTGCCACATTACACTGTTTCTGTTCCTGGTTTGTAGTTGTCAGTACAATATATCCACATGAGGTAAAATTTTGTGGAAAAGAGTTCACCAGAACATGATATTTGGGTCCTTAAAAGCCCTTCTGTGGCTACTCGCCTCGTTAACTGTAAGTTTGTTTGTGCACTTTTCCTCAAGAACTTCGAAGAACTCTTCCAACTTATCTCTATTTTCGTACACAACGTTAACAGTTATAATGTTGTAGTTCCATCTTGTTGTAGCAACTATGGATAGTCTGACTTGTACTACTTGTTCCAAAACGTCAGATCGTAGAGATGAGTGCGAAAAAAATGCGGGAATGGCAAAAAGGTTTGAGAAAAAAAAACTCGTACTTTGCTGTTTGATTTTCCAATATCAAATTTAGATGAGGAGCGTAACAATGTACAAAATAGACAAATGGGTATGTTTCTTTAATCTTGGCCTGTACACCCCTAACAGAGCCACTCATAACATTAGCACCATCATACGTCTGTGCTATTAATCTTCCGTTTGAAGTGTCTACAAGAGGTTTGATGTGGTCCATCATGCATTTTGCCAAGGTTTCTGCACATCTTCCTTCAGGAATAAGAAATCCTTAGAACCTCTCACAAACCAACCCCTCAAACACATACCTAAAAACTAATACCATCTGACAATGGTTCATTACATCAGTTGTCTCATCACATTCGATGGCTAAAAATTCAGAACCTCTTATTTGCTTTTCTATTTCCTCCCTACAGACACTAAGCATGCAGTCCAGTATGTCATTTTGTATTATTTTTGATGTTCCTTTGAATACAGTGGCCGATTCTAAATTGTCTTTCATTGCAGAATCCAGATCAGCAGTATAATTAATTAGACCTCTGTAGACACCAGGATTTGTAGATGATGCTGATTCGTCATGGCCTATAAGAAGTAATTCAAAAACACCACAGAATTTAACACACAAAATCAACCTTTTTAATATGTGCCTATTTTTGTCTTTGTGAGTATTATGTTTTTTAACGTTACCTCTGTATTGTGAGTCTAGACTAGCCGATATATTTACTTTGCCTAGCAAAGAAAGAGCAACGCCATTATTCATGTGATTCACAGATACTTCGTGTTTCTTAATTTTTTATGTTAAATATTATATATCATTTACGCCTTTTACTATCCACAAGCATACACCACTATTTCTGGGAGAAAACTAAATACATGGGAAACAGTACAAAGATGTGTCCACATCACAACCGTAAATCCAGCCTTTTTCTGGGTATGCATCTTTGGACTTAAGCTACCTTTTAAAAACTCTATTTTCATTTTTCTTCGTTTCACTTTTGTTCCATACAGAATTCAGGACATGGCCTACCTAATGATTTCAATTCTATTTTTTGATCAAGAGTTAATCTTGCAACATTTGTTGTCTTAAGCGCCTGAATTTAACTATTTGTATTAGGCCTAGTTAAAAAAATATTAAAACATATAACTCACATAAACACTATCCTAAAATAACCTTACATAATATTATTATAAACACACACGCCACATACAGCCTTAAGATGCAGGAACACGTAGGATGACTGACAACAATTATTGCTGGTTCATGCTACAATAGATCCATGGCTTCTTTGGTGCTGACTGACAGCTCACAGCTGACAGCTGACGGCTTTGAAAAGCTACCGGACCAAATTATGTATCCCTACGCCGAACCATATGATCTGCAAAAACATGTGTTTAGCAGCTGTCACTTCTGACAGTCAAACTTTAGGTATATACCTAAATGTTGACTGTCAGAAGTCAGCTGTGAACTGTCAGTCACCACCAAAGAAGCCATGGGGCTACTGTATACACATTATCTCACAATCTTTCAACCTTAGGGCGGATAAAGGAGTGCACCTTCACACGACGAATAGGAAGGGCTAGCTAGCCCTAGCAGGATGGGGACAATAGGTTAAGGGGAGAGAAGGTTTGGTTTCACAATGCATGGCGCTAACCGCCGCGCACCTGACTGCATGCCATTTGAGGACAAGAGGTGAAGGGGTGGGAAGGTTTAGTTTCACAATGCTAGGCGCTGACTGTTGCTCACCTGACTATGCCATTTCAAAAACATTGCCTGTTATTACTTAAACTGAAAACATGTTTTTCTTGAAACAATTGTGGCAAGATAAAATTGTCGTGAGAGTGTGAATAATAACTTTAAAAGGAACTGAGGGTTCATGGGGATGGGGGGCGCACGCCTTCACGCCCTAGGGACGAGCCGCCCCTGTTTACATATCATTTTATACAAAGTGTTCCCCTTGAAAATATTTGGAAGAAGCTTCATGAGTTTCAATCCAATGTTTATTGAATGTTAATAGTAATTATATGATTGCATATCAATATGTAAAATAATATGTAATATAATTTGAAGACTTATTTAATTTTAACATTGGATTTCATGCTTTTATCTGATTTAATGGTCTCTCGCTTGTATAGGACTATGAATCAAAGTATTACTCGACCAACTTTGGAAACTTAATTGGTTCAAACATCAATAAAGTCAAAGTTTCTTAATATGAAAGTGGTATGAAAGCATATGAATTGCTAGAATTTTCTAAAAATGTGACACCAGATATTAATAGCCCATTGGTATGCAAAAACAAAAATTGTATTTAATGCCCCTAAAGTAAGACGTGTGATTTTAATTTGAACTGGGTCATTTGTTTATTTATTTACTGTCTTTATTTTGCAACATTTTAGCGAAGATAAGGTTAGTTTGCCTTGTCTTACACTTAACCAATTAAACTAAACAAGCTTATAGTAACAATAGTGATTATAAAATGATTGTTTAAATTTTAAATATAATTGTTAGATTACTTCCATCCATTCTTTCATTCATACAATTACTCCAGCACTTATTTATAAACAGTTTTATTTGAAATGTTTACAAAAGCATGAAGCGCTAGATTCTTTTAGAAATAATATTCCATTTGACTGGTTTTCAAAGCAGCCAAACCAGTCAAGTCCCTTACTGTGGGAGGTAGTGCATTTCATGCGAGTGATGTTTCGACTGTGATTGAACAGGAATAAGATTCAGATTTGTGAATAGGGGTCAGTCATCATTTGGTAGAGTAGTGGCACATAAAGTCCAGGGTCATGGCTTCAAATCCTTGTCCAATACACATTTTTCAAATATCATCTTGGCTTGAAAAAAGACCAGACTTATTTTACAAATATGTCCTATGATTGCACACACAAGCTTAAATGGTTGTCAACATGAATTTTCCATGCTTACCTTAAAAATAGTTTCCATCATATTAATAATAATTAATTGTGTTTAAAAAAATTAATAGTTACCTAATGATTTATGTGAGTAGTGATGAACCTAAAAAAATTAATAGTTACCTAATGATTTATGCGAGTAGTGATAAACCATACCAATCTCCTTGCTATACCTATCTTTTAGCTATCCCATATAAATTGAATGGCATAAATAAGCATTGGACATGGTAGGAAGGTAGATTTAGATTGTTGTTATGGACCTTATAAACAATTGAAAACATTGTAGAGATACTGCAAAACTAATTAAAAATGTCAACCAACACTTACATTCCTCCAAATATTTAATTCCTGACATTTAGAAATAATCTTAATAGTAAGATGCATTAATTCATTTTTAAGGTGGCTTTTATGAAATGTTGCTCCTGTCTGACATAAGAGCCATCTTTTAAGGAACTTGGTTTATTGTCCTTTTGGTTCAAAATAATTTTGCAAATCAGTGACAGCTCATGGGTTGTCAGTGTAAATGGCTTGATTTTATTACACTCGTAAATTAGACCATTCCTTTTTAGGTTCATTGGTTTTCTTTAGCAAAATATGATGAGAGGTAACAATTTACAAGTAAAAATTTGATAAGGGCTCTTTATGTATTATGGTCCACTACAGACCTAAATGAACTTGAAACTCAATTTGCATTGATACTGTATACTTTTTAAATGTAAAATTAAATACGTTTGACTATATTTAACATGAAACTTTAGGACACTAAATAATCTGTTTGGTTGATTTCATGGGAAATAACTGTACAAATTAACTAAACATTTGTATTTATTATTATTTGGCTCAAAAGTAAATTTACCTTAAGGCGATTGGCCCTTTTAATTTGGCATGGAAATGCAGAGCAATTTTTTTTTCAGAAACAGTTTGTTCAAGAATGTTGATTAAGTTATACTTTTTATATAAACACACCTCTTCTATAATTTTAACAGTGATCAAATATCGCTAAAATTGACATTTTTTCAATAGAAAACTGCCGGCTTCATAACAAAAAATAAGAAAATGTAACAATTAGTAAACATTGATACATTATCTTAGAAGGGGTGTTGAAAATATTAACATAAAAATTGCACTCGTTCTCGAGAAAACTGATATTTCCAAACGCATGATTTTTCCCCAAGGCCTGTCCGGTAGCTAGCACCATCTACGGTTTCCGTGATCTCTCTGTTCTTGTTGGCGTGGAAGGATACTTTGGTCGGTTGTGAAGCCACGCCACGCCTTTTCCCCTCCCACCTTCCATCCCATAAAATAGGTTTTAGACTTGCATTCAACAGGGCCAAGGGCCTTAATATAAACAAAGATGTGATTTGTTGGATTATCAGTTTGTGATGTATATTTAGGCTCAGCAGTGTGTTTGCACTAATTCCTTAGACTGAAAATAAAGCTTATCATATCTCTCACTAGTCATATCTTTACTGGAACAAATAAAAATACAGTTTTGGTTAGCTTATTAGAGCTATGGTGAGGTTAGAGGCTAATGATTGTTTGTCAAGCTATTAATATTTTTTTAACCAAGCACTATATTTGCATACGTGAGGGCCTATTCTGATTTTGTTAAGACTTTTGAAAAGCTAGTGTTAAGACACGTATTAGTAAAATGAACTCTAGACATGTAAATAGCTCCTCATACTGGACTACTCAAACAACCATACATGTACAAATGTCATTCCTGTATTTGTAATTTTATAAACTGTGTGTATTTATATTATTGTTTTTCTCTTGTGTTTTTTTTAAACTTTTCTTTGCGATTATAATGGACATGTACTTAGGGCATACAGTCAAATTGTTTTCCAAAAGTACCTTTCTCTATCAGTTTCATATATTTATACAAGTTAATAAATAACATTTCAGTCAAATGTTAGGATTTATAATTAGTTTTTGTTTTTATAATAAGCCATACTTTTATGTAACTCAACTTTATATACAATCTTTGTATTCTAAGTCAACCTGTCAAATTATCTAATGTTCTAAAACAATTAGTGAAGGTCTTGTTAGGATTAATATTGCTAGAACAAAATGTACACCTATGTATATAATTTATGTATATTACCTTGTATTAGTTTTTTATTTTAGCTGTGAAATTATCACTCAAATATCACAAAATTGCTCAGGTGCAAAAAGAAGGAGTTATATTAAAAATAAATGTAGGTAGTTAAATTTTGAAGCAATAAAAAAAATTGTGTGTATCGTTCAGATAAAAATATGCGATAATATTACCACATCTATTCATATTGCTTCATTGTATTTTTAGGTCTTGTATTGTCTAGTCGTAAAAATAATGTTTATACCAAATTAAAAGTCTATAGATATCAAATTTGTTATTTACCCTTACCCATATTATATAATATGCTGTGATTTTATAGAAATAGATATCTCAAAATTCACGAACCTTTGTTGTATTTCATATGCAATGCCTTCATTACATATTAATTTAATAATTATTATCTATAAAAATGTAACTTCAAATAAATATAAATCATTTCATAAAAAAAAAACCATGTCAAAAGTGTTTAACTTTCCTACCATAATATTTTGTCATAGAATGTTCAAGTCAATTATACATTGTAATAATTACAAACCTTCACCAAGCTTTAATAAAAAAATATACATAGATAGAAGTTTTCCAAATATTTTATTGAGATTTATCGATAAGTTTCCTTTTCAATCCTTAAAACCCTTAAGTGTTGTATAATCTTTGAACCAATATGCCAAGTCAAGAGGTATGAGAATTCCAAACCTGTCAGTAAACAACTTAAAAATATGATAATAAATTATAAAATAAAGTAATTTAGGAAAAACAACCCCCAGTTCACCTGACCGAGATTCGGACCTCGATCTCCCCGTCCTCGACAGTCGAGCTCAACACAACTAGCGTGTTAGCCAACTATGCCACCGAAGCGGGTTTCAACATTTTTGAAACAACATTTTTGAAAGGTTTTTTTTAATGATCTGCATCAAGGTAAAAAAAAGTCCCAGTTTTATTATTAATTATTTCTTCTGTAGTTTGTTTTTAGTAAGTACCAGTGCTTTGAAAAGTACTAAGTTATACAAACATTTTCATTGTTGCAGGTGGCCACAAACAAGCATGTACTTTTAAGATTCCCTGAATTTGAAAGATTTGCCAGATAGAAAATATAATTTTTACTATCTGCAAATGGTAGCACTATCATCATTAACGGTGGCGGCCACTCAGAAAGTATAGTTCGATTGTGGATTCAAGCTATGGAGGTTTTTTTATATACCTTTACTTATTAAGTACTGTATGGATGAAACTTCAATGGAACAAATGTTCAGGGTTGCTACAGATATGGAAATTGAAAATTTCACGACTTTTCCCTGTTTTCCAGACCTTAAGGTCAATTTTACATGACTTTTGGGAAAAGAGCTATAAATTACTCTATACATTTTAAGAACAAGCGAGAAACTTTTCAATTACTGAGGGTAAAAATGAAAAAGGTTAGTAAGCACGTAAAACCACATTTTTCAAATAACTGGATATAAAGTGCAAAAATAAAATTCATTGAAAATTAACATCAAAGCCATAGCACTTCAGCTAAGTTAATTCTAAAAGCACATATTAATTTATCATACATTAAAAAAGATTTTTATGTAGTCCATCTTTTATTTGAATAAGATCATTTTTAAGTGTTTGAATAAAGGTTTTTGTCAAAAATGGATTATAAAATGAACATAATATAACAATAATTTACTATGATTAACACAGAAAGTATATTATGGTGATCTCAGTTGGAGGTCCTGGCAGTGTGGAAATGAATATCTTCATCAATCGCAGATGTTTCTTTTTATTTTTCAAGCAGGACCTCCAAGCTCTTCTTTTTATTTGCCTTAAGTTCTTAGACTTAGGTGTAAAACCTTTCAACGTCAAAGAAGGGCAAAGTTTTCATGAATGGACTATATCTTCCTTCTTTGTTAGTTTAACACCCTCCTCCCCCAACCCTAACAGCGATCAAGGGATTGCGAGCCAATGACTCAACCCCTTGACCACTCCTGATTGTTGGTTATTCTCAAAATAAAAACAATGTATATATTGTTTACACACAATGTTTGTAAACTAATGTTCGGCTTGGGACTAGTCGCGGAATAAAACATCATGCGCCGTGTGAAAGCTGCCTAAACATGGCAGTATATGCATACCCAACAAGACATAAAGTAGATTTTAAATAACCTATACAAATAACTAATACTTTTAAGTCATAATCACCTTTATTAACCTTACACTGACCAAATGAAACATGGAGATTAACGTGCCGGTCATAAATACAATCCGCAAACCGTGGAATGATCAGTTGACATCAAATGACGTCATAAGCCCGAGGATACCCGTAAACTTCCGAGTTTATTGTCCCACCATTCAAGCTTGAACATGTTTGTTTTTATTTCAATATTGCTGTTCAATGCTATTTCTTCATCAGATCACGGCAGTACAGTGGCATGTTGAGTAATTCCTGCCGCCCAGAAGTGGGTGGAAAGAAGACTGTGAATAGAAAACACAGCGCTGACTGAATGAAGTGGAAACCACAAAAGAAGAAAAGAATCATAACGTGGTGTGGTTGACTCTCAAGAATTCAAGAACTTCCGTGGATTTTCCCTGACCCTTTCAAAACTCCCTGACTTTTCCCAGTTTTTGTGGTTTTTTATACCTGTAGCAGACTTGATGTCTTAGCTAACATCAATTTGCCAATGACCTACGTTGTGGGCCCACGAACAAAGACTTCATCCTCGTCTTCTCTGGTATGCTGGTGAGGTTAAGATCTTGGCTGGGTGTACCAAAGTATTTTTCTTAAACAAATAACTACCCTATAAACAAATGGGTGTGTACTGACTTTAAATTCTACCTTCTTCATCTTTATATATGCAGATAGCGCTTCTGATTGAACACAAAACATAAAATAGAGTATATTAACAATAAACAGCTTTTAAAAAGATTTAAATTAAATATATTTAGTACCAAGTAAGGATAACCTTTAAATAAAAAAACAAGCGCTGCAGTAGTGATTATCGAAAAATAATTATTTGGTGATTTTTGACGGGACTATATTTTTCCATCGTGCCTTTTACCAGTTTGGGTTGTACACAGTAATCAAGCTAATGGAATGAATGAGGATGGTAGAATTGTATAGGTAATGTACCCACATTTACATAGAGTGGGAAGCTATTTAGGAAAATACCCTGTCAGTACACCTTTATAGGATTCAAACCCTGAACTCTTAGTCACCCACACTAACACAAGTGTGACACATAGAACCATGTGACCACTGATGCAGGCGAATCAACTAGCAATATTATAGATTGCATTCACAATATCCTGTTGAATACAAGGAGCTATTTGGCACATAATATTCCCCATTTTATTGTTTACAAAGTCAAAATATTTGAAAGATTTTCTTAGTTTTACACCTTAAACCTTTGATTACAACATATGCTAGAGTTATTGAATAAACTATTTTGTACTGTTTACGTATCAATATAGATGTCAAAAGCTTGTAAAAATAGATCCCAGCATATACAAGAAAATAATAACATAATGGTTTGATAATTGAGATGATGTGATCACAAAATAAAGACTTAATGGGTGATAAAATGTGATCATTATCAAAAGAGTTGATGATTGATAGCGATATGAAGATTTGATTGTAAACTTGATGTGCACGTGTAAGTAATTAATTAACAAAGAATGAATCGGATCTAAATAAATCTTTAATATCATTGTTTTACATTTATTAATTTTTTTGTTCAGTTCTCACAAACATGAATATAATTAAATACATATGCACATATAAAGTCAATTTCATTAAGTGAATTTCATTGTGATCTTTCGTTCTGTTAAAACCTAAACAGTTTGCAAGCATGAATGTCTAGTTTTATTCTATTTTATGGTCAAGTTCACTTATATTTCCTAAGCTTTCAAGTTACACAATCATTATCATTTTTCCTCGTCTATGGCTACCATGGGCCTGCAAATGTGTCATGAGTTGGAGTTTACCCATTATTGTTTTATATATGCACCTATATATGATAAAAAATAAATATAAATTATTTCTAAGAGATTAAAGTTTATATTGTTTTTATGGATGTGACCATATGACTATATTTTCTTAGTGGTATGGATGTGACCATATGACTATATTTTTTTAGTGGTATGGATGTGGTTAAGAAATTGTTGGGTGGCTGTAAAAAAGGTAAATGGCTTGTCTTATGAATGTGTCTTTGAAGATTGCCCTACATAATGAACACATGACTCAAAAATCATTAGTGAGGTATTTGTACAATATGAATAAGATATCTAAGATGGACCTTTGATTTGAAAGAATTGCCACAAAAATCTCATTTAATATGTATTTTACCACTATGAGTGATCTTTAAGATTGTCCTTCAATTTGAAAGACTTGCCACACACCTCACATTTGATAGATAGGTCTTTCGCCAATATGAGTAATAAGATGATATTTAAGATGTTCTTTCAATTTAAAATATTTGCCACACACATCACATTTGAAAGGTCGTTCTCTACTATGAGTACGAAGATGTATTTTAACTTTGCTCTTTATAGCGAAACATTTACCACAAATATTACATTTGAAAGGTTTGTGGCCACTGTGAGTAGCAAGATGATCTTTAAGATTGGCCTTCGATTTGAAAGATTTGCCACACACCTCACATTTGCTAGGTCTTTCACCACTATGAGATAGAAGATGTATTTCAACGTGGCTCTTTGTAGTGAAACATTTACCACAAATATTACATTTGAAAGGTTTGTGGCCACTATGAGTAGCAAGATGAGCTTTAAGATGGGCCTTCGATTTGAAAGATTTGCCACACACCTCACATTTGCTAGGTCTTTCATCCACTATGAGATAGAAGATGTATTTCAACGTGGCTCTTTGTAGTGAAACATTTACCACAAATATTACATTTGAAAGGTTTTTGGCCACTATGAGTAAGAAGATGATTTTTTAAATGGGCCTTGTGTTTGAAAGATTTGCCACATACTTCACATTTGAAAGATCTCTCTCCACTATGAGAAGGAAGATGGTATTTAAGATGTCCCTTCAATTTGAAAGAATTACCACACACATCACATTTGAAAGATCTTTCACCACTATGAGTAAGAAGATGTATTTTAAGTGTGCTCTTTAAAGCGAAACATTTACCACAAATACTACATTTGAAAGGTTTGTGGCCACTATGAGTAGCAAGATGATATTTAAGATGTTCCTTCAATTTGAAAGATTTGCCACACACGTCACATTTGATAGGTCTTTCTCCACTATGAGTAAGAAGATGTTTTTTTAAAAAGTCCTTTTTAGAGAAACAGTTACCACAAATATTACATTTCTTAGGTATTTGTCCTTTATGAGTAGGGATATGGTGTTTAGGGTTGCTCTTATCAGTAAACAACTTACTATAATCATTACAAATGTATCTCTTTCCATCCCTATGGCATGAATTGGGATATTTTGTCAGAAAAAAAGGGTCCTCCACTTGGCCATTCTTTTCTTGTAACCCCACATTTTTCTTGCTCTCAGCAGTAACCCTTATAATGTTCTTGTCACAAACATCAATATAACTCTCATCAAAACAGAGTTCATCTTTAAACATATGCTCATCCGTCACATCGCCAGCTCGTAGACTGGAAGTTCTTTCTTGTTCTCTAATATTATTGACTATAGATTCTTTAGTTCTTTCCAGTAGAACTTTAGTGTCAAAGGATTCTGGCTCATCCTGTAAAGAATAAGAACATTACAATTCATTTATATATCGTGAATAATGAAACAGTTCTTGATCCATATTTCAATTTTATTTTTACAGAGCAAATAATCTGAACACAACACAAAGTTCAATAAACTGAATTATTTGAGATGGACCAAATAATATTCGCCCCGAAACTTTAAAAAAAAATGCCAATTTTATAAAAATTTAAAATCAAATTACAGTAAATAAAACAATGCTTTGTTTTAGAAGTAAGCATCATGAATAATTCCATTCACTAACTAAAGTCGGCCTGTATAATTGTTATTCTGGACCATTGGTATTAAAATAATAATTAGGTTTATTTAATTTTCATGTGATATTTGTGTGCTTTCATGAATGTTTTGATAAGTGTTACTCCACATAAAGCAGTCAATTAATTCATAAAAAATATGAGGGTCATCCAGAAAGTAAGGTTACAACATTTATTTAAAATCGAAAAATGCTTGTATTTAATTGAAATTCACAGGATACTTCACAAATATATTATACTATTTTTCAACATAATCGCCGTCGAGATCAAGACATTTCTGTAGTCGGGGCACCAGCTTTTGTATGCCAGTGTCATAGACCTCCGCCGCCAACTCTTTCAGCCACTTCTTCACAGCTTCCTCGACCTCCTGATTGTTGGAAAAACGTTTCCCACCCAAAAACTCCTTTAGTTTAGTGAAAAGGTGATAGTCCGAAGGCGCCAAGTCGGGTGAATAGGGTGGGTGGGTGACAATATCCCATCCAAATGATGTCAGCAGCTCCTGTGAAACTCGCGCGGTGTGGGGCCTGGCGTTGTCATGCAGGAGGCTGACTCCCCGGGTCAGCATTCCCCTTCTGCGGTTCTGAATGGCTCTTCTGAGTTTTTTTAGGGTATTGCAGTAAGCCTCTGCATTAATGGTAGTCCCTTTGGGCATAAAATCCACCAAAAGGACCCCCTTACGGTCCCAAAAAACAGATGCCATGACTTTTCCGGCTGAATGGGTTGTCTTGAACTTTTTGGTGGCTGGGGAAGATGAATGACGCCACTGAAGTGATTGTCTTTTGGTCTCTGGGGTGTAGTGACACACCCACGTCTCATCCCCCGTCACGATAGAGTCCAGAAAAGCTTCTCCCTCCTGTACAAAACGATCCAAAAATTCACGCGCGGTGGTGACGCGATTTTGACGGTGCTCCGGTGTGAGCATTCTGGGCACCCATCTCGCACACAACTTCTTGTAACCAAGTTTTTCCGACACAATATCACCAAGGAGACTTCGAGAAATGTCAGGGAATTTTTCGTGAAGGTCGTCAAGCGTCACACGGCGGTCATTTCGCACTTGTTCTTCAATTTTTCGCACAAGTTCATCTGAAATCACTGATGGCCTCCCACTCCTTGCCTCGTCGTATCAGTACGGCCTTCTCTGAACAACCTAACCCACTTCGTGACATGTTGTCGACTCATCACATCACTACCATAAACTTCCACGAGCTTCCGATGGATATTCGCGGCGGTATTGTTCTGCAAAGTCAAAAAACAGATGACCGCGCGGATCTCGCACGGACGGGAGGTGGCGGGAGCGCGCGACAACCTCTCCATCGGAAGAATTTACTGTGACTGAAAAAATGGCCGACAAACACGCGGGACCAAACAAACTGACCATTAAGATCCCCCCTACACGTCAGGTGTGCCAAATTTGAAACAAAAAATTTCCCCAGGCCTCAGGAGCCCTTGTAACCTTACTTTCTGGATGACCCTCGTATTATGTATATTTTTCAATTATGTTAATAATATAAATATTTAATTTGAGAGTAGGAACTAGTTGTACTATGACAATTTCAAATATGCAATAGTTAACAAGCAAGAAAATAAACTGATAAATATTGTAGAACATTTATAAAATAAGTTTAAAATATTAAGAGTTGAAACTTAAAATGAGTATTGGTTGTGTTAAGACTGGATTCACAATTATTAAAAAACACAATTTTTTGAATGGTTGGAAAAATAAATATATATAAAACATTTAATAATCATTTTTGGTTTTGATACACAATTTCTTAAGTGATAATGTTGAACAAACTCTTCAAAACGTTGAATTGTTGGGATGATGAAGTAGAGGATTGTAGTTATAAAGTTAATGATAAGATTTTACTCAAAGAGTTGGATATGATAATGAAGAAATAGA
Organism: Timema bartmani; assembly: GCA_902151455.1. NCBI lineage: Eukaryota > Metazoa > Arthropoda > Insecta > Phasmatodea > Timematidae > Timema > Timema bartmani. The sequence continues at coordinate 43,763 of CABFWB010001000.1, read as the reverse complement.
AAATTTAAATGAAGGTATTCTTAGTTGTTAAGATGGTCATTTAAAAAAAAAAAAATTCGGGATGTATAGGGGAGAAGTGGGGAAGAAAGGTTATATGTTGATTCAATAGTTTTTTTTATGACTAGTCTTGACACTATATGACATAAATAACACAAGTATGAGAATCGATCTCAGATGTTATCACCCAAAGGATTCAAAAAGCATATAGCAAGGCACTTGCAGTGCCCCTCACCCATCTTTAACACAACATAACTATTGAAATTTAAAAATTCTATTAATTTTAATCGATATTATATTCAAATTGTGTTCATGAAAAAAATATAACTAGAAAGTTTCCTCAAACTTGTCTATAAAATTATTATCATCTTTACAATAGTCATTGCCTATAAGAGAGCTAGGTTCAAAAAATCACTATAGTAAAAAGAACAAAATAAATGCCTTTAATGCTAAAAGAAAGATCTTTGGGTGGTCAGGGATCCACAAGAAAGATAAACTGCCCCATTTGACCACCATCTCTTTCAACCCCACTTTTGAAGATTGCTTTAACCCAGCTCCTTTGATTTAACAAGCCAATTTCCTACTACTGAACTAATCAAATCTAAGGCCAATGTCTTAAGTCATTTTCAAAAATTTATTTAGCTAGTACTTGGGAAATACATTTATTCTTTACCAAAAGTTTATTTAAATATTGTGTGTATAAACACAGCTTATTAAAAAGAAAGTTAGTACAATTTGGAGTTGAAAAGCTAATAATGAATCACTGTATCCATGTTTCTGATAGTTCAAAGAATGCTGATGTCCTGATACACTGTCTTAAAACAATGGATTGTATGACCTTGGTCACAGGATAAACTTACATATAACAGTGATGGAGCATAGTCACATCAATCCAAAAGCCCTAAGTTTGATTACTGTGTCCAGTCATTTTGATTAGTATCGTACATAGTTTGCACTAAGTGTTAATTTCAATACATTGTGCGTAAACACATTTTAAGGTAATCAGGAGCATGAAAAAAAAAAGAAACTTAGCCTTAGGGTGGTATAATCTTTGTAAAAGATGTTTTGAACACAGCCTTTTTATTTTTCACTACATCTTGAATGTTATCATCACTGAAACCTCACATTTTCTCAACATACAAAACACATAAGCAATTTTTGTTTCTTCATTTTTTTTTTATTTTTTTTTTGTGACAGTACCTATATTTTTCTCGCTTCATGTAATTTATCAGTAGTTTTAGTTTAGTTTTTTCTGTTGTTATTTTCAAGTGTATAATTCTTCTTCCAATGTTTTGATGGAATCTGATTTTCCCTACAGTTTTATTTTCCTTAGGCCTACATGTAGCTTTATCAAGCAATAATATTCCTACTTATCTGATTCCTTTTCTTCAATATCATTTTCCTAAGCATCAAAATGATTACATTAAATTATAATCTTAATTAATTTAAATGCAAATGGTATATAATGAGTTTCGCTTTTGTGAAGATATATTTTATTGTCTCCCAATAGTGTAAATGTCTACTTTAACATAAGATAATAAAACTGTCACAACCTGGCGTGATCAATAATAATTTATAGATACCTAAATTTGCTTAGTTATTAGAAACATTATAAAGTCACTTTCATGACATATTAAAGTGAATAAAAATAAAGCTAGTATCTGTAAGCTAGTATCTGTAAAGCTGTATCTTTAAGAATTTCAAATAACATGAGCAAAAATAAAACTGATATAAATAAAATGTACAAAGTGAGATGTCATCACAATGTATTATTGATGGAATTATGAATGAGAAAACATAAAGTTGTTTAAATTAGAATTGCTGCAATTTGAATTAGAAGAAAGTTTATTATTGTATTCTTTTTAGTTGGATTACCTTTATTGTTTTGTCTTCACATCTAACTACACATTCGGGTTGTATACAAATACATATATAATTGATTATGCTAATGTGGTAGTAATGGATAAAATCGTTATTTTGATTCCAGTCCTAAAATTATGGGACCGTAGTTTACTGACTGATTTTAGACAATTTGAAAATTTCTTAGAATCTCTAGAATAATTTTGCTCTAAATGAGTCTATGGGGAGTGTTTTAATTGTTAAATATCACTGTATGTTTAAGGAGAAAAAGTTATTTAAGGGTAGTTTGCTTAAGAGTAATTTTTGAGCATGTTAAATATTTCAAAAAGGATTAGCAATTTTGTTTAAAATGGTTTTCTATGGAATAAATAAGGAAGTAGTTTTATCTTTCTAAAAAAAAAACAAGTCTTATTTAGGTTAGTTTTGAAAATTTCAAATTGGTTAAAATATCTATAACAATTTTACTAAAAATTTGTATTTAGGATAAATATTATTTCATTTGATTACAAAAATATGTTATTTGGAGGAAAAATTATTTAAGGTTAGTTTAATTAAAAACAATTTTTAAAATATTTGTTCTTAGTTAGACTTAACTATGGGGAAGTATGTACAATTGTGTCATACTATTTAATATCCCTAATTATATTATGTTGTCACAGAAACAAGGGGTCAAATAGGCAATATGTGCAAAATTTATTAAGATAAGAAATATGTTCATTACAAGTTGGACTTATAAAATTTTAATCATTAATACATATAGTTTATCAATTAAAGGTCTACAATCAGTGGCAATTGCTTGTTGGATATGAACTCATGTGTGTGTCTATCTTCTACATCAAAAAAGGCTATCTACAATATTAACCGCCACGAGACGAAACCTCAAATACATTAAAGATGAATGTATATTATCATATTGGTCCACCTATATTCGTTTCTGAGTGGCTGAATACATGCTACAAATTATATCTGAAAGCTCTGTAGTCTGTAAGCTAGAAACAGTCCACAGCACATAAAAATATGTCAACAGGGATGCATATATTTTGTACTCAGTAAAAGTAATATCAACTTTAACTCTCAGAACCATAATTACAGAGAGCCAATTATATGTAGAACAGGCTAACCTATCTATCAAGTGTTTCTGTATTAAATTAATAAGCATAGATAAAATAAACTATTCAATAAAATAATTAAACATAAGTGCTACACATCCAATGGCACCGTAGCAATTTTAGTGCACAACGAGCAAGATCACGATTGTCATACAAAGCATCATGAGATGACATCAACCATCCATAGTGCATGATCACAGTAAAGTTACACTTAATCTCATCAATATTTACATTTCAAGTGATTTATTTGGGCGATGTGTTGTCGAATTTTGTTTGAATGTTAAGTCTTTGTATCAATCGACTCTTATGTGCATAATAAAGTGAATAAAACATCTAAAAATTGTACCTTAACAGTGAAAAAAAAAGCCTATTATTAGAAGAATAAAGTGTATTTCACCCAAACATATTTCTGAATTCTAACGTTCATAAAGATTATACTAGACATTAGTAAACAATAGTGTATGGACATAAGGATGCTTAAGAGTATAATTCAAAACAATATCAGTACTTTTATTTCTTCCTTGATGAGAGGAAAAGTAAGTATGTCGTCTAATGTTGAAACTCCAGGATTTAAAAGCTTTAAATCAGTCCTCTCAATATCTTCCAATTTCATAGTTGATCTTTGAAAATTAGTCATTGTAAATATCGGCAAATTGAGATACTATTAATATTAAAATGATTATCTATAGGACAAATCATGAGCCCGCTAAAATCAAGGCTTATAGATAAAAAGAGAAAGGGTCTACCAAATGTACCTATAACCCAAATAAAATCCCTACCTGTTTTGCACCAACTTAAGACGATCAAAATAAATAGGGGAAAATCATTGATCTCTATACTATAACTGGATGGACATCTGTGGCTGAAATTTTCGAGCTGTCGTCTGCATACCATTGGATAAGAGAGAAAGAAACTTTAGGGTATCTCTTTCTCTCTTTTGCCCATACAAGGAAATGTGGCATTTTGACATCGTTCATTAATTTGACTGAATATATGAGATACATCAATGTGAGAGTGGTTAAATTAAATAAATATTTTAGTTAAAGCTTTGAAGAGCATATAAAAGTTCAAAACTGGTTAGTTTTTTCTTTAAATAAGTTGAAGTAGCCTAATATAGACGATGATTTTTGAAGGAAGCTTACTTTTAAGGCTTTATCTCGTACCATAATCCTACCTTATAGTTGTGTTTAGTTAGGATAAAAGACCTTCCAGAAGGAAATTTCTACTTCTGTTCTAAATTGCCGTTCATCCTACCAAAATATTATATATATGATAGTATTCTGGTACGAAATAAAGCCTTACAGATTGGAATTATTACTAAAATCAGGGTTTAGTAGATACTGTACTTCCTACAAGCCAATAACCTAAATTATCATTTGAACGTAAGACTTCTACACAAAGTGTGTCATTCAAACAAATGTAATACAGTTTTTAGCTAACTTGTTTCATTATAGTTATCGAAATTTCAACATAATATGGTTTCTGAAAGATATGATAATACTTTCCACAAGCCTATAACCTAAGTGATAGTTTGAATGCATGGCAACTATTCAAAGTTTGTCATTCAAACATATATAATCAAGTTTTAAGATACCTTGTTCATTATATTTACCGAACTTTCAATATAATATGGTTTCTGAAACCAATATACAAGCTAATAACCAACTTTAAATATAAGTGTTGTCGTGGCAGACTGTAAACAACATAGATGATAACTACATAAAAATTGAAATATCTAAGGTTTTATTCGTATTTGTACAGTATTACCTGTAAAACTGGATTGTATATCCTTTAATGTAAATGTTTCTTCAGGAAAGTGTGGCATAATACTTCACTATTTTCAAACAATAACACTTTTATTCATCAGAGACATGTTTTCGCATAAGAACATTTAAAGAAACCGTTAAATCTCTCCCCCCCCCCTCCCCCCTCAGTGTAGCAGACGATACACTTGAGCGTCACGCTTTTGTCCTTGGAATGTGCATGTGTATGTCCATCCAGTTATATCATAGAGATCAATGGGGAAAATGTAGTTCTTAAGTCTCATAGAAAGCATATGCCGAAAAATTAAATATAATGATTCTTTGAGCCTAAAATACATATTGACCAGCAAACTTTAGTTAATAGTTCAACATAGGATACAGTTTTAATTTTCCTCCGTGTAGGTATCACCGTATCACCTAGAAAACTGACAGAATGGAGATCATTCAAAGTGTGTATCCATGCAGGATTTAGTGGATATAATGCAGACAAATAATGCAGACAGATACAAAGTAGAATTCTTGTATGTTTTGTTTGTTTGAGAAAATTTTGAACAGAGACCATTTAGAGTGGGTACAATTCACTTCCCTCCTTAAGGTGTCTACCATCTCTTTCAATCCCAATTGTTTTCTGCGTAAGCACCCAGTGGAGTAAATATTATAGCTTAAAAAAGATAAATGAACAATGTTATTTCTACGAGATTTACATTTTTTATTATATAAAATTCACTGATGAACCTAGAAAAAACAATAAAAATCATGTTTATTTTTTAAAAACCTCTTGGGGTTTTTTTTTGTGCAAAATATGAAAATTAACATTATGTCTAGATTAAATGAGTTTCCAAATAGATCACATCATAACAATCGTTCCAAGTGTGTAGGAAGGCCAACAACTTTATGGTAGTTGTGATAATAGCCAGAAATGACGCCTGCAAAGTGTATATTATATGTAATTTATAGGCCTATCTTTTTTCTCTTGGTAAAGACATTGTTTTCAATTTGTTGATGTCATTATTTTCCCTAACTAAATTATGGTCTTTTGAATTAAAGTTGGAGCATTGGCTGTAACCAGTGGTATCTATGCTATACTGGATGGCTATAAACACACCTCTAGCAAAAGACCCAAACATAACACTCAGGTTTATCGTCTGCTTGATTGTGTAAGCACAGGTTTAACGGTTTCTTTCAATGTTCTTTTGCGTAAACATATGTTAATGTGGACTCACGCATTCGCCATAAAACAAGAACAGTGCTGATATTTGGTCTTGTGACATCCAAACACAAGAAGTCCGCGTGACCAGCGTAGCCCGAAACGCTCGAGTAGAGATAATTTCAACTTTTCCAGCGCTTCTACAGATAGCCCGCCAAGAAGATCTGAACAGTGCATGCGCAAACTTTCAATCTAAAAAGTGATGATTTTAAAACGACAGTTTATTTGAAGCCATGAGGTTTATCGATGACAAAATAAAACCCAGGCAGTAAGTAAAACATTTGATCTTAAATCAAGTAACTTGCACTGATTGTAATATTTACGTTTTATGTTTGACATGATTCAATGCATCATGGGTAAACAGAGATTCCCAACTTTCCGCAAGTGTGTGAACAGCTCCACCACTAAGAGTTGCAGACTCACTTTACTGCTTTCAAATTTTAGCGTATGTGTGAATTCACCTTTATTGTTTGAAAATAGTGCAGTATTATACCATACTTGACCAAAGAAACGTTTACATTAAAGATTGTTTGAAAATAGTGTAGTATTATTCCACAATTGGTCAGAGAAACGTTTACATTAAAGGTTATTCAGCTCAGTTTTACAGGTATTTTCCTACAAATACGAATACAATATTGAATATATTTAAATATGTAGCTATCCTCCGTGTTTACATTCTGCTAAGACTACAATATATTTAAAGTTGGCTATTAGCTTGTATATTGGTTTCAGAAACCATATTAAATTGAAAATCGATAACTCTCTTGAAATACTGTATCTTAAAACTTGATTAGATTTATTTGAATGATGAACTTTGTGTAGGTAGTTATCTTTACATTCAAACGATCAATTAGGTTAAAGATTTATGGGAATTATTACTATTTGACTACAAAAACTTTTACAGAAACAAGTCAGGAGTGCTTTTTAAACCTTTTATTAACACATTTATTTCACTGAACTAATCACTTATTGATTTATATATAATATATTCAATTAAATTTTAAACTATGTCAAAATGTCACATTTGCTTATATGGCTTTATGAGAGAAAGAGAGAAATACCTGAAAGTTTTATTCTCTCTTACATAATTGTTTGCAGACGACAGCTCGAAAATTTCAGCCAAGGTTGTCCATCCAGCTATATTATAAAGATCTATGGCTGCAACCATAGATAATAAAGCTACTGTCACACGACACTTTCTTGTACTAGAAATCAAGTGTGCTAGCTAGAGCCTAGATATTTGTATACTAGCTAGTACAATAGAAACGGAACTAGAGTATTCACACGCTAGAAATCAAGTGTGCTAGAAACGGAACTAGAGTATTCACACGCTGCTAGTTTGGTACTAGGTTCTAGTGCAAATATTTATGGAACGTCAGCTATTAATTTTGGGTAAAGCAGCTGCATTAAATATTAATAATGATATTGCAAATTACGAGAGGGACTGTAGGAAAAGATTATGGACACAGGACTGGCTGGAAAGACGAAATAATGATCGCGGGATACTAAAAAGATACCTTCGGAGGTTAGGTGGGATACATTCGGAGTGACTCTAACGTTTAGTATCTCCCCAAATTTTTATTCATTTATTTACGATGTGGTCAGAGGCCCCTAAGCTCATGGGTGTTCAAGTACAATATCCTTGATACACACATGTTCTTTTTTAGGCCTACGCATACTTTATATTCTAAAAAAGCAACCACCCAAGGTTGGCATGCTATCAAGTTTATTTAGATTAAAATTGGGTCTGGAACACAGTTTGTCGTTTTTAGACAACATGTTTTTAATTAAATATATATTAAAATATATGGTCATATTGTGGCAATTTGGTATTATATAAACAAGGATGTTTAGAATAATTTTCTGCCAACAACAAAATCACATCCGATGGCCATGTTGGCGCCATTTCTACCATTTCTCTACACACAGTCTCAACTCGCATTGATTGTTCGAATTACACAGACTAGTGTCGGAACTAGTACGAAAATAGCGCCTGTTCTACGCTCACAACGAGTATGGTAGCCAGTACCAAGGGGTAGAACTAGTATACTTTTTCTGATTCACACGATCAGTTTGATAATTACTCGCTGGCTCACTCACCAGTTTAGCCAGGCAGTCGCTCAGTCACTCGCGTGCTCACTTGTCAGTCTGGCCGAACTCTTAAGTTACCTTTTCCTGGTTCACATCACATATTTTTATATTAGGTCGATATAATCCTCCCTAGTTGACACTTCTACGCCTAGTATTCTACTTAACTACCTAATTAAAACACAAACTGGCACTCACTACGAACACAACAGTCATATGAATGTCAACGTTTCTCGAGAGTAACCGACTAAATTTGCCAGACCAACAACAAATCGGAAAACAATTTTTTTTATCAAAGGCACCGCTGAGACAGTGGTGCTGTCAGTCGGTTTGTGGAAAGACTTTGAATGGAACCACTGCAGCACACCAAAAGTAAGGTCAATGCATTTAGAGTTAGCACGCAAAATTGTAAATGATCAACGGGGACTTTCCTAGTAAATCTTTCAAGTGCCGGTAGGATTTTTTTTATTCAAGCTGCACACACATTAATTTATTTATACCTCATTCGTGCAGGAATAACATTATGTTAGACACAAAACAATAAAACATTTATAATAGAATATTTAAGTTTTTTTCTTTCTTTCGGGGTTTTTGTGGGGGCCCCTTTCTGTGGGGGCTTCAGGGCGATTGATCCCCCCTAAATCCGGCCCTGTTTGTGCGAGCCTTTTCTGCTCTTTCTGGTGTGAAAAATTGTGAAATGAAATCATCTTAGTGAATGGAATTAGACTTCAGGAGATAGTCACTAAAATTACTACAGATTTCAATGATATTTTAAAGTCACACAAGCAGTTCCATTCCTCACATAAATTATTATCAGTTATTATAAATGCACAAATATAGTACATATTATATTTTCTTTTAATTGTTATTGTAAATCTTTTTACATTTATTAAAAAAAACTATGTCTAAAAGTGTACGAATGTACTACCCACATTTATTCTATTTTAATTTATATTGTGATTATATTTACATTAAAAAATATATGATTAATTCATACCTATAATATACTATAGATTTGTGATTTAAAAAAATATCTTTTACCTCATCAAGGGGTCCGCGAATCAGCTGTTCTTTGGTTAGAGGGCCGTCTGACTAATAAGTTTGAGAACCACTGCATTAACCTATGCATACAATACATACAATGAAGCTAGATCAACACCACATGGTACTGAATTGAGGTGGTACTGGATAGCGGTCCTTAGAAAACAAAGAGTTACTTCGCATGTCCATTACATCGCGTTTCGGTACAAATACATTGCAGGTCCATCACCTCGCATTTCCCCCACCTCTCTACACACAGCTAACCCTACTCTGACGTACAACTAGAGATGACTTGTTACAAGGATAGTGTCCCTGACTCTCAACTCTAATTCCCACTTTGTAGATAAGGCTAGTTGCAAGGATAGTGTCCCTGACTCTCAACTCTAATTCCCACTTTGTAGATAAGGCTAGTTACAAGGATAGTGTGCCTGACTTTCCCCTCTAAAGCCTAGTTTATATTGTAACACAACATGTTGGCCAACATGATCCCAACAAGTTGTGTTACAATATTAACGTATTCCCAACTTATTGGTGTTTGGAGAGTCGGTCAAAGAAAAAAGTTGTTTTGGATCATTTGTTGGAGATAATAAACGACCAACCCAACATGTTGGCCGAGTTGGGAGGTTCTGCGCATGCGCTATCGAGTTGAATGAGTCTCTAACCTTGGTGAGGCACGTGTTTTATTTTCATATTAGTTTAACTTTTAAAATCGGGGCTTGCATAATTTTGGGATAATTGAATGGAACAAGGCTAATACAGTTAAGAATTAAATAGCCAAAGCTATTATTTATGCTTTTAGTGAGGATTACTCCATCTAGATATCATATTCTGAAAATTGAAAAATTACAACTGTACATGGGACTCGAACCCGGGACCTTTGGCTTAGTACGCCAATGCTCTAACCACTCAGCTATCCAGGATTCGTCCCGTGCCCAAGGTCATTCTTCACTCATATTCTAAGGCAGAGCCTATGATGGACGTGCGGAAATCGTCGGCTACAAGTGTGTGATTATATTAATATCACGAGCTATCAGATAACGCAGCCATCTTCGACTCGGTAGTTGGCTTATTGCTGCCATTTGTACATATATTATAATTGTACGAGATTGCATATTAAGAATTAAATAGCCAAAGCTATTATTTATGCTTTTACGATTTCCGCACGTCCATCATAGGCTCTGCCTTGAAATGTGAGTGAAAATGACTCCGGGCACGGGACGATTCCTGGATAGCATTAGAGTTGAGAGTCAGGCACACTATCCTTGCAACAAGTCATCTCTAGTTGTACGTCAGAGTAGGGTTAGCTGTGTGTAGAGAGGTGGGGGAAATGCGAGGTGATGGACCTGCAATGTATTTGTACCGAAACGCGATGTAATGGTCATGCGAAGTAATTGTATATATACGCCCCTTCAATCCTATTGGTTGTACGTCAGAGTAGGGTTAGCTGTGTGTAGAGAGGTGGGGGAAATGCGATGTGATGGACCTGCAATGTATTTGTACCGAAACGCGATGTAATGGTCATGCGAAGTAATTGTATATATACGCCCCTTCAATCCTATTGGTTGTACGTCAGAGTAGGGTTAGCTGTGTGTAGAGAGGTGGGGGAAATGCGATGTGATGGACCTGCAATGTATTTGTTCCGAAATGCGATGTAATGGTCATGCGATGTAATGGACATGCGATGTAATGGTGCCCACCCGGACCTGCAATGTATTTGTACCGAAACGCGATGTAATGGGCATGCGATGTAATTGTATATATACGCCCCTTCAATCCTATTGGTTGTACGTCAGAGTAGGGTTAGCTGTGTGTAGAGAGGTGATGGACCTGCAATGTATTTGTTCCCAAAACGCGATGTAATGGTCATGCGATGTAATGGACATGCGATGTAATGGTGCCCACCCTTTAAGAACATCCTTTTATTTTATTTTCAACAGAATCTACCTTATTTCCGCACTCCTAAATGTACACTCCTATTCCAATCCCAACCACAATCTTTTTTATAACCTCAAGGAAGTAAGGTATATACGGTTAAAATTACTGTAGTTAATTATATAAGTGTCATATAATGTATTCTTATTATTTTTTAGTGTAATTAACAAGTGTAATTTTGCGTATAATGAAGTTTTATAAAGTTGCTGAACTAAGTGAAGTTATATTTTATTTAGTAGCTTATATGACTATATATTTTTAGTAAGAAAAACTTGTAGCATATAATATCGGGAAGAAAAATTACTAAACTAATGGCACACATAAATTAGGCAAGAATGTTTAATATTTTGGTGACAAATTGCACCAACTCTTTTGTCTTAATCACAATAAGATAGTCTAGTGCAGGATAGATCATGTTTGCAACAGTTGCAGTGACTTTCAGATCACCTTTTTTTACATTCACAGCAAACAAACTCCCGAAGAGCCATATAAACTCCAGGCTGGGTTGTCCAGACGGGGTTGTAGTTATTGTTTATGTAGTTCCATCCCCAAAGTGAATTGTCTGGCAGTTCGACATTTGCTTTTATCTGACCGCTCTGGTAGCAGCTGCCGAGGACATGCAACTTCAGATCATCAGCGGTGGGTGGGATGCTTTCTATATTTCGGTTATGTGTTGTGAAGAGTTTCAAACGTGCATCATTTACAGAAAGGCAGTCGCTTGTTCTGCTGTAGCATGTAACTAGGTTCCTTTGGAGGAGATTGAAGATGGCATCAGGCAAATCGTTCTGAGGGTGTGAGAAACCAAAAAGCCTCCGTCACTTCGGGGAATTCCCTCCTTTTTTTCCACATTGATTTTTTCCCTCAGTATGTAAGAAATTATGTATTATTGCACCCAGAGAATGCGTGAAATCCATGCAAAGCCACGGACTTCCTTTCGCCAAGGTTTTGAACTATATCATGAACTACAATGGTCTTAAAATAATTCTTTCGGCAACTAAAGTTTACTTTCAGTTCAGAAAGACCCTCTTTTTAGAATGTTAAGAGATGTGATATAGCCAACACAACATCATAAGTGTCTACTGTGCCAATGTAAACAGCCTCGAAACCTGTCTTCACTGCATCAAGTACCTACATGAACAAAAATCCTAGAATCCGCTTCTTCGTGCTTACACACTTACTCTTCGAATGAAATCTGATTCACATCATTAGAGAGTACATTTGGGCCGAAAGTGTAAAACACCTAGATATCCTTAATATGTGGAGTGGCAACAATCTCTCTGGCCAGGAAGGAAAACAGTTCAGTTTTATGTCCAGATTTTTGAGGAAGTGTTGCCATTTATTTGGCAAGATGTTGTTTGCCCGAACCTGACACCATTCTCCAGATCTACGGCGGTCTCTGGTATATGATTTTATGGTTTTTCCTTGGTAGACATCCCACACTATGTCAATTCACTGTGCATGGTACTTGCTGACATCTGCCTGGAGATATTTTCCTACACTTAGCTTCATTGGACTCTTGAAATGTTTTTTCCACCTTTGGCTGAATGATATGGACGAGAGCTGAACCATCATAAGCAATAGATGTTATTTCATTTGTGCTGTTTGAACCAACTTCCGTTAAAGTGTTATCTTCAGGAACTTCTTAAGCACCATGAGTAGCACCTTCATCTTAAACTAGCATCTCTTGGGTAGCTTCATGTGGCATTTCAGCTGGATCATCGATTAAGTTTTCATCTTCAAAATCCATGACATCAGACCACAGATTGATTCTGTCATTTATCTCAGAAGATGTGCATTTTTCCAAAGTTTTGACCAGGTCAGCCTTGCTTTCTCTTCGAATATGTCCTTCACATGAAATTGCTGGCGGGAATGGATGGTTTTCAAAAGAAAAGAAGTGGCAAACTGAACTGTACTGTAACTGGACAATCAATAGGCCCTAATTGATAGGGCAATTTTTAAATAAACCGTATCGGGTATTGCTATTTTTAGAGATATGCTTTTCAAAAGCTGTTTAAAAACCATCTGAGGAACATGAATTTCCAATTGAGTTCTCGAAAATTTCTATTAATTGCCAAAATGTCATAAAGAGAACAGTTACTAATCAATACAACACATATTTTTTTTTATCATACCATCACATCCTAAACAAAAACAAAAGCAGTGTTGATACGAGCTTAGCAAAAAAAATTCCCTGGATGCTCAAAAAACTTATACTTTCCTCTGATTCTTATAATAAAACGACTTAAACAATTTATTTCGAGTTTAAATAAAAAATAAGATTTATTAAATAATTACCAATATTAGGCTTAAAACAAAAAAATTAAAATACTTCCTTGAATGTATGAAATAAGTGGAAGGTGGGGTAGTCTGGTGATGGAAGTGTGTCTTTATGGGTGTAGAAATAAGGTATTTGTTAAAGAAATTCCTTTTATTAAATCTATATTGTTTATGGATTTCAACAAAAAGGCAACAAGGCGGCGCGGGGCAACAAAACAGCCTGTCCTCTACTTGTGTTTTTATCGAGGATTAGGCCTATGGCCTCACGGCTTGTCATACGAAGAAAAGTAAATATGAATTTATTTTAGTAAACTATGCAGTACAAAACTTTTACTTGTAACATATTTTTTATTTAACTAATAAATAGAAAGCTATGACAGACATAGTAAAAAATGTTATCACGCGTTGTTATTTTTTGAAATAAGTAGGTAATTATTGACTAATTGGAAAATTGTATACACTAATCTTAAAGATAATTTAAAGAGCTTTCATTTAAAATAAAGAAATTAAGCCAGTTGTTTATGACGTATACTGAAAAAAGGATTTCGAAGTATCGGCTATCTTGATGACGCCATAGCCCCTGTCCACAGAGGAATTTTTTGGCCTCCATCTCTGAAAATGCATATCTTAGGTAGGTCTATCCCTCTGCAAAATGTCATGCTTTTATCAAAAGGTGCAGTATCAGGCCGAAAATCTTTACTTATGGTGCTCAGCTAAAAGGGCGTAAAGCTGTGCAGCCAATATAATTCCCCTTCCCTTCGCAAATTGGAAACTTTCCTCAGCGATTAAGCATTATTAAGCATGATTAAGCGTTTCCAATACCCCACTTACGATGGAATGTAAATAAGTGTTTTTCTATTGCATACCTGAGCACCTACATTTCGATATGCATCATCAAAATGATGTGAATTACTTTTCATCTAACTTTTTATTAAAGCATCCGCAGGCCCGATGAACCCATCCGTAGTTTGGGCACTCCTTTAGTCTACCATACTGAGCGGCTTAGAAAAATAGTTTTCTATCTGGTTCCTGTCATAAGTTTAAAATTAAATAGTTAATTATAGCTTTAAATATATATATATATGTTTTATTCTGATAGAAGTAGCAAATAATCCGACACATTAGCCCGGTCGATAGCTTGTCTGTATACTAACCTAAGGGTCCCGGGTTCGATTCCCGGCATGGCCGAAAAATGTATCATTGGTGAAATGTGGGTTTACCCTTTCACAGTGATGAATTAACGGCCGGGGGCTGGATGTTGTGCTTGACCTAGTCTGTCCACCGATCCATCGGAGATGGCTGCTCTCAGTTCAAAAAACGGATCGGTGATAGCAACTGAAAGACCCTGCAGCCAACTATAAGGACTTGAACTTGGGTTAAGTTAGTATTAAGTATTTTTCTAAATCTCTAGGTTAAGTTAGTTGTAAGTCCATAGGTGGTGATATTGTGGGTAGTAGGCGGAGCGAAATCTCTGGTAGGGCGCCTCCTCAGGTGTTGGAGAGGGGGATGCACGCCCCCGCTGGGGCTCTCACCAATCTGGGGACTATTAGATCCAGAATGCGGTGGGACACCCAGCGGGGCAGGGTACCAGGTGAGTACCAACGCATAAGATTGGTATAAGAAAGGACAAATAGGATATTTAGAGTTAGGTGCTTATTCTAAACTTATTATTGTATTTAAAAAAGAAAATAGCTAAAAGATGTAATGTTAATTCAAGCTGTAGATCTAGGTCCCGAGCTACATGCTAGGAATCGGGATAATAGTGTAAATAAATAAATAAATAAATAAATAAATAGTCTTAAGATAGATTATAGGGCACATGAACCTACGTCAGGCCTGGCAAGCCGATAGTGGAAAATAGTTGAACAAAAAACTTGGTCACAGCCCACAGGCTGGGAACAGTAAAGCATGATTCACACGCTCGCCTAAAAATAGAAAGAAGAATCTTCGCAGTAATTCACACACTTTAAACTGACCCATTTTGCATTGCAACGCAATAAAACAGCAAATTATCAACATATATTATTTTCTAGTGGATAAACATATATTTTAGATCATTGTCCCGATGGTTGTTTACAAATTATAATGCTGTGTCGTGGCATAACCCAATACATCAATAAACACGCTTTATATTAACAAGTTATTTCAAATCTCCTCAAAACGGCCAACGAAGCTGTCTGCTAGCTTCTGGCTGTAGAGCGCATGAGTTAACAAATGCGGATGCGCACTAATTTGAGATGGTTGGTTCTCCTGTGACTAACATCTCGAGCAGAGCGGACAAAGTAGAGAATAGTTCAACTTCAGCAGAAAAGCTCGCGCCGATTGAGCGAAAATCTTGTGATTGGCTTAGGGTTCGTTTATAAACCACGTAACGCTTTTTTCCTACCTTTTTAGCCTCCCCTCCCCCCATGTAAAGCCATGTAGACATTTAGCCACCCCCCAACCCCCGTGTTACGTAACTTTTCTCACCAAGAATGAATGTCATTATTTCATAGGGAAGATTTGTGATACTAAATGAGGGATTCAAAATTAATACTTCTTAAAATCCATTTTAAATCCTGAACATAAATGATTTCAGATATTATTATTATTTGTGGATAGCTACACATACGAACATATAAGACAGACAAGTTGTAACGATACTGATTTTGACCCCTCTCATATATTTAAAAAGTAATGGATGGAGGTATTTTTCTTCAATAAATTGTATGTAAATTATCCTTTCAAGACTTCATCCATGGAGAATCACGCACTTTTCAGAAATAATGTCGAAGGATTGCACCATTAAAACTTTTTTTTTTCTCAAAAAGTAACTCCGTAGTTTTTATCAAAAACAAGCCAGTGACGTAGCTCCAGGACGCTTTCGATTGGTTGGTTTCGACACTGGTCACGTGAGGTCCAAGGGGTAAGGGGTAGGTCATATATAAGCTGCTTGTGCGTATGAATATATAGAGTAGTCACATACATCTACATAGGGCCGGTAAGACATAAATCTACAAAACGCTGTAATAAACCAGTGCCACGATCTAAATAAATTGTGTGCAATATTAAAGGTATTATTTATTTAATTAAATTATCTCACATATATTCTCTACCACTTTAATTAGTGCTCGATCACATGGCAATTATCAGCTGATTAAACGATATAACTTTAGCCAACGCCCCAAGCAAACGTGGGGGATAATAATAATTCCGTATCATTTATTTAATTAAATTATCTCACAAACATTCTGTACCGCTTTAATTAGTGTTTGATCACGGGGCAATTATCAGCTGATTAAACAGTATAACTTCAACCGGCGCCCCAAGCAAACATGGGGCAGAATAATAATTCTGTATCATTATAATTGGCGCTCGATCACGGGGCTATAAATACCAATTATCTCACAATCAATTCAAGAACGTTGTAATTGGCTCCCAATTGCGGGACAATTATATCTAAATATTAAACCGTATCGTTTAAAGTATAGACATAAAGACGTTAAGTTCAAATTCCTCAGGTTCATGAGGAAAAACCTCTGCTATATTTATGTTATGGATGTCAGGTTTGTGAACTGAGTAAGAGCAAGACGGCACTACTATGTGCTGACTAGGATGGCCCTTTACTATAAAAGCGCTCGCTACATGATGATGTTGAAGTGTTCACATCAGATACTTGACGCTGGGGGAAGACATCTTTCTTAATATTGTGCACTTTTTATGATAGTCATATTATCATCATATAGAGAGTAGAGAAGAAGTATACAACTTTTCTAAATTATTATTTGATTAATCTACAGCTTTACTTTAATTAACTTATCAATACCTAGACTTATGTTTCGTTCCAACATCAATCCTGAATCCTGGTTTCACTCTTGAAAATGACTAGATACCCAATGAAGCAAAGATCGGGGTTCAAATACCTGTCGTGTGAACTCTTCTCAGTTATATTGGTTTGTTGTTAAATTTCCTTTTATTAGATTTAAATATATATAAATTTATTTACATCAAGCATTCATCTTTGAAAAAGTGTGATTACAACTTGTTACTACAATTAACTCGGGGGAAATAAAAAAAAAACACTATAATACTACAAAAAGACCAAATTTGAGCACGGGACTCTCTCAGGACCTCTGGGTCATGTTGGAAAAAAAAA
>CABFWB010001000.1:8521-25483 GCA_902151455.1 Timema bartmani | reverse complement strand
ACTGTTGGAGTCATTTTCATTACTCCTTGTATAGGGCGGCCATTTCAAATCTCATAGAGGATGATAAGACGGATAAAACTCCAGTTTAATAATAATAATTTCTTGATAAAATAACTGTACAGGCATTATTATTCTTGGTTTCCTTCGACGCAATGCAATAACCTTTGGAAATAGTAAATTTAAGATAAATAACCACTTAAGGATAATTAAAGGTAAATAAAAGTATACCTTGATAGAATTAAAATTCTTACAGTCGGGTGTACTCAGAGTGGCCTTTCCTAAATGGTTTTATACTATCTCTCCACGTTAATGAGGGTAGATTACCTTTAAAATTCTACCTTCCTTATTTCTACTCCATTAGATAAATATAATAAAAATAATTAGAATAACTACAATTAGACTATACCACTCTACAAAATGTATACTAAAAAGGTAAAGTTTAAATTTTTTTTACCAGCATTTGCATAGAGGGTGAGAGGGAAACCATGTAGGAAAAGCAACCCTGAGTAGACTTGACTGGTATTCGAACCTCATCTCCCCAACATCGGCCATCTAGTCTACTGAGAGAATGACTATTTAGACAATGCGGCCACCGTAGCGGGTGTATATTAGTTGCATTTATATAAATACACACTAATTTATCAGAAAGGAAAAGGTATAGACTTAAATCCACCTACCTTTTGTGAATAATTAATGATATTTGAAGCTTTACTTTTCATAACATGCCGCTGGTATGATAAAATATCACTATTGATGGACTCCTCAAACTTGCCTTGAGATAAATTCTGTACTTTTGTTTCTTTCCATGTCACTACAACAACTTTTTGAGAGTCTTCTACTATTTTTTCTTAATATCGCTTTTTATACGCAAGCAATAAACAAGTCTCCTCTTTTTGAAGAATTTTTTTTTTATTTAGCACCGCGTCTTACTACCCGTTCGGGTTATACGCTTAAGTACTAATTACACTAATGGATTAGGAATGGGGAAGGTTGAATTTAGAGAAAGTGAACCCGCATTTGCGTGGAGGGAGAGTGGAAAACCATTTAGGAAAAACCACCCCCAGTTCACCCGACCGAGATTCGAACCTCGATCTCCCCGATCCTTGGTGGTCGAGCTCAACACGACTGGCGCGTTAGCCAACTACGCCACCGAGGCGGGTTTGAAGAAATTATTTTTGTTTCTGTACAAACACAAATGATTATTCACAGCTTATGTAAACGAATGTGCAGTAGGCATTAAAATTATACTCAAACTCAACTATAATTATAAATTACGGCCTCTTCGACTGACAGCTGTTATCCAACTAAAAGACCTTTAGGGGGTCAGTAGTTCGGACAAATCTAAACAAGTACCATGAGTATAAACATGTCACTGTCATGCGCATGAAAATATGTGTTTTCGACTGTGCTTGGCGTTCGTAGTCTCGGGCAGACAATAACACATAAGCGAATTCGAAATATTGATAAACAAAAAGTGCTAAACTTGCATTCTCAACGCCACAAGCGTTACGTGGTTTTTGGTTATAGAATACGCGGCGATGAAAAAAAAATCTTTGTTTCTTGCTCGAGAGCGAGATAAAACTAATCATGAGTTGGCTAAAACGCGAAAATTAAATTTAATGATCAAGACCTTGAATGTTTTAATTGTGGTTTTGGAATCGTACATTAGGAGATTCTCTCATAACCACAGTATGACGTCAGAGGAAAACCATTATCTGGCCACAAATATGAACAGGTAGAAGAAAGTATGCTAACAACGGAAACGAGTTGTGGCAGAGCAGTTTCAGGTGTGTTCGAGTACAGTACAGCTGATTTATCAACGGCAGCATTAAGGTATGTTGGACAGGCTTTACAATACTTCCCACCGCTGTGGAGAGGGAGTAGTAAGGATGAAACAAGTGCTTCCGAAGTAGGGGGCTCAACTGAAAGGTGTTCCATTGATTAGTCTTTTTTTTATTTAGCACCACATCTTACTACCCGTTCGGGTTACACGCTTAAGTACTATTTACGCTAATGGGTTAGGAATTAGGAAGGTTGAATATAGAGGAAGTGAGCCCGCAATTGCGTGGAGGGAGAGTGGAAAACCATTTAGTAAAAGCCACCCCCAGTTCACCCGACCGAGATTCGAACCTCGATCTCCCCGTGCTCGGCAGTCGAGCTCAACACGACTAGCGTGTTAGCTAACTACGCCCCCGAGGCGGTTCAGGGATAAGTCGTTGGGAGAATTTTAAATAACTAGAAATTATTTGAAGAGAGTAGTACATCACATTTTTTTCCTCTTAAATAACCTTTCTTTGTGCATTGTAAGAACATAATAAATACTCTCTCATCGGTGGTCAAACTCACCATTCTAGTATTGGAACGAATGGGGCGATTGTGGTTCAAATCCCGGTAATACTTTTTTTAAACAGTTTTCCACTCTTACGTCATGCAAATGTGGATGCATTTTACCTAAGTTTCTACCTTCATCCCTATGCTTAATGTATACACTGCTTCAGTGACCGCATGGTCTAAGGCGTCACCCTCGCAATATACTAGACTGCAGATGACTGGGAGATCAGGATTTGA
Source organism: Timema bartmani (assembly GCA_902151455.1). Taxonomy (NCBI): domain Eukaryota; kingdom Metazoa; phylum Arthropoda; class Insecta; order Phasmatodea; family Timematidae; genus Timema; species Timema bartmani. Next base: position 22,915 of record CABFWB010001000.1, on the reverse strand, counting down.
ATCTCGGACGGGTCTACTGAGGGTGGTTTCCCACTTTACCTCCACACATTTGCAAGTAGATTACCTCCAAGATGCTTCCTTCCTCATCCCTAACCCATTAGAGCAATTATTATATATGTGAATAGCCTGAACAGGTAGTAAGACACGGTGAAAAGAAATAAAGTATGAGTATAACTCTTAGGGAGTACTAAAATATGGTGAAAATAGCCATTATGATGATTAATAAATTAAAAATTTAGTTTTATTTTGCAGTCAACATTGAAAAACATTGGCATATGAATTCACTAGCGTAGGCCTAACAGTACCTGCTTCGGTCACCGCATGCTCTAAGGTGCTACTCTCGCAGTAGACTAGACTACCGATGATTGGAGAACATGGTTCGAATCTTGTTCATGTGTGCTGAGGATGGTTTTTTCCAAAATGGTTTCCACTCTTTCTTCACACAAATGTGGGTACACTTCCTCTAAATATATAATCCCTAAAACCACTAGTGTAATCTTACTAATATTATAAATGCGAAAGTTTGTGTGTTTGGATGTTTGTTACTCAATCACGCCAAAACTGCTGAACGAATTTGAATGAAACTTGGTAAGTAGGTAGAGTATGTCCTGGAATAACATATAGGACTATTCCCATCCTTTGATTTTACAATAATTTTACAAAACTAATGTTTAAACTTTTCGTCGGGTTAAGCCGCAACGGGTAACAGCTAGTTAATATATAAACGTATAGCCTGAAGGGGTTCTAAGAGTCGATGCTATAAAAAAAAAAGTAAATCTAATTTTAATGACTTTCATAACCTTGCATACAGTTTGGTTACTATAGAACAAGTGTGTAACATAAATAGTTCTACAACATACATTTTACTTGGAACCAAATTTCTCTTGTTTAGTGGTGAATTATGGTAGACATAATTATTGTATTAAAGCTGTAGATCTACAAGTGAATGATTAACTCAAGTGTGTAGGTCTCGAACTAGTGAACCATTGACTCAAAGATGTTAGTCAAGAACTAGTGAAAGAGTGACTCAAATTTGTAGGTAAGTAACTAATGAACAATTGACTCAAAACTACTGCTCAAGAACTAGCGAACCATTGAATCAAATCTGTAGGTCAAAAATCAGTAAAGAATTGTTTCTGTGAACTAGTGATCTATATAAATGTTTTTTATTTGGGATATTTAACGTGCATTTTCTAAACCGACTGATTACATCAGCAAAAGACTTATAAACTACAGTACAATTTTCACAGGAAGTACCATATGAAAACGCTAGAAATGGTGACAGATCTACTTTCACATTTTCAGATGTCATGTAATATTATCTGCAGATGTCACTCTTGATACATATCAATACCTATAAAATAGCAGGCTACTTAGTAAAATATTAACTTAAGCTAGAAAAGAAAAAGTATTTATGTTTTTCAAAAGGCTCTTCCTATTAAAATCTGACCGAAACTTAATTTTAGTACAGACTCGACTCCAAGTCTACCAACCGTTAATTCATCACTGGGAAAAGGGAAGCCCGAATTTGACCAACAAACCATATTTTAGCCATGCTGAGAATATAACCAGAGACCCTTAGCTAAGATTTTTAAGCTCCAATTCTTTTTACCCTTTCGGGTTGTACACATAAGCAGGCTACTAATTACGCTATTATGTCAGGGATGAGGAAGGTTGAATTTAGAGGAAATAAACCAGCATTTGGGTGTAGGAAGAGAGAATGACCATCTAGGGAAACCACCCTCAGTACACCTGACTGGCCTACTCATTTCACAAAACTAAATTACTTTTAAATATTCCCAGAAATTAAATTATTCCCATTTCATAAGGTGAAATTCCAGATGGATTATCTCATCTGCTCGGCGATCGTGCTGACCGTGGGAGCCAACTTGGCAACTGCACAGTATAGCTATAGTCAGGGCTGCCCCATCAACTGCGCCGCTGTGTTCTGTGCCGCCATAGACCCAAACGTTTGCTTCGAGAGGTATAAGGGTATTTCCGTGCAGAGTGATCAATGTTGTCATTGCTGCCCAATTTGCTACGTTCACACAGGTAAATTATCTGTCTTCAACGAACCAGGTTGACCACAACATTAGATCTTGAGATGGGGGAATCCCCGAAGTATGACAATATAAATATTTGTTGCAGAACCATGGATAGTTTAAAACACTGGTAGACAATAGTGGCAACACAACAAACTAATGTGTGCTTGCATTGCAGGTTTGTGTGACCTTAGATAACGTCAATACATTGTTCCATATGTATTTAAAAAATCATAGAATCCAATCCAAACTTGAGACATAATTTTCCTTTTTTTATTATCTATTTTAGACTGAAGACCAGTGGCAAGAAATGTAATTTTAGAAAGTTTTATCAGATCTAAATGTCTAACTCGTAAACTGAATTTTTTCCTTTGTAAATCTAAAAAGGAAAAGTACCCACTCAAACCAAAACAGTGAGTGGCTATTGATTGTCAATAAAAACAAATGTCAGTAAAATAAAATTAAAATAAATATAAACTGATAGCTAGAGGGGGGAAATTGGCCTTCCTCTAACTTTTTAACTATTAATACCTTACTATCGACTCATATTATCATCATCAACTGTTTCTAGCCTGTAGCCAGTCAATTTAGTAAAATGCTTCCATATTCCTCCTTTAATTGCTTCCCTTCTTCTCTCACGTGCACACTTTCTGTTATCTGTTCCTCCCATCTCTTCCTTGGCCTCCCTTACGATCTTTTTCCTAAATACTTTATTTTCATAATTTTTTTTGGCATCCTTTCTTTTTCCATCCTCATTACATTCCCATACCATCTTCTCAGTCTTGCTTCCTCTATTATCTCATGTACTCCCTGTACTCCCATTCTTTCTCGTATAACTTCATTTCTAATCTTGTTTCTTCTCGTGACAGATAACATGCTTCCAACAAACTTCATTCACATGGCCTTCACTTTCCTAGCCTTTCTTACCATCATGTCAATGTCCATGTTTCAGTTGCATAAGTTACCATGGGTACAAAGTATGCCCTGTACAAAACTTTCTTACACTTCAAGGACACTTATCTTCTCCTTATCAAGTCCCTTACAAAGCTATAAAACAACTTTCCCTACTGTCTTCTCATTATATCCTCTCTACTTCCACCTTTCGCCTAAATCACGCTTCCAAGATATTTTACGTCCTGTACGTTTCTCAGCTATACCCAATCCAGCTTTATAGTTTTACTAGGCCTTCTTATTTTCCTTGTCATTATTATCACTTCACACTTTCCCGTACTAAATTTCATTCCCCACTTTCACTTCCTCATTCCATTCCTGTACTCTCTCTTCCTACTCCCCTAATACCATCAAGTCATCAACAAACATCATGACTTTCATTCTTTCCTCCCCGAGTTTTCCTGCCAAATTATTTATGACCATTCCCATTACCATTACAAATATTAGTGGTGAGAGGGCACTCCCCTGCTTCACTCAATTTTTTATTTGGAACAACTCTGTACTGCCACACTCTATCTTAACACAACCTCCTGTTATCCCAATACATGCTTTTAATTCTCATTACAAATCCTCTTTCCACTTCAGCCTCCTCTATTGCTTTCCAAACTTTATTTCTATCCACACTACCATATACCTTCTCTACATCTATAAATACCACTACCCAGTATTTTCCAAATTCATACCTGTCGAAGGGCAAAGATCAAGTATATTGTAGACCTCTGTTCCCTAAATTTATGCTGTTCCTCTCTCCACTATCTTTTCAATTAATTTCTTATTCTCTTTTCAAGTATATTCACATCTTCCTTCCATGTGGGAACTCTTTTCTCTTCTTTTGCTATTTCTTACTTTTTCTGTTTCACTCTAATCCCTTTCCTCTTCTGGGTTGAACATATTCTCAAAATATCTAATCCACAGTTCCTTTTCTCCTCTCTTGTCTTCATCTATCATCCTAATTTCTTGTCTTTACTCTCTCCTCGTGTTTCTTAGCTGGCTGTATAACAACTTCTTACTTTCTTCCATGTCTCATTCCAACATTTCTGTCCACTATTGCATCCAATTTTTCCTGGCTTCTGGTACCACTCGCTCTTCTTCTCCCAATATTCTTCCTCTGTTTCCTAATTCCATTTCTTAAAACTCCTTCTGAATGCTTTATTCTTCTCCTCCACTGCTTCTTTCACCCTGTCGTTTCACCAAGTTTTCTCCTTCCTCTTATCACATGTCCTCCCACATACCTTCTCTGCAGGTCCCACCAAACTGTTATTACAAACATAGTTCAATCTAACTGAATATAATTTTATCTAAACTAGTTTAACTTGGATTATTACTACCTTAAAAACCATAAATGCTGAAAAGTGACACCTAGAAAAGTAGTTGAAACTGTAGGCTTTGCCTTAACATTGGTCTTATTGATAAAACCAGGATTATGTCAAACAGTCATAAATCACTCATTATCTATTTGGGGCGGTTTCTATATAGTTAGTTGTACAATTAATATAAAGTATTATTAACATAGTGCACATTTCATTTACTCTAAACTTACCACTTACTTCTACACTGTAACACTTATCTTATAGGCTTCACCAGAGTGGACTCAATCAAGGTCAGCTAACCTTTCATTCTAGATAAGGGTATACAAATAGCTTAGTCAAATAAGTTGTAACTTATTAGTTACTACTCAAAGTTATTTCCTTGGATGTCAATTATATTGCTTACTATTTAAAACTATTATTTTATTCCTTGATAATTTGAGGTGAATATTTATTATATATTTAAAAACACTGTTATTTTGTTATTAAAATGAGTTTTATTTAAGGAAATTAAAGTTGACATGCATTCACCGTGTGATTACTAAACAACACTTTTAAAGAGAATCACATAGTTTGAACTTGCAAGACTATTTATTTTAATATATCGTACTGTGTTAAAATTCTTTATAAGTATTTTATTTACCATTTGATTAATCCCAAATATTAACTCTCGTTTAAGATTGTTTAAAATTACCAAATATATGGTAGGTGAGTTTTTTTTAACAATACTTATTAACTTACAAAAGAAATGTGTGGTGAATAGGTATATACTTAAGCTTATCTAAATTTATTTTTGTGTTAGTATTAATGCCCGCTAATATAATTTTGTTTATGTTTTTCAGAGCCAAAGCAAAATTGTACATCACCAGAATATGGAGTAACTATGGTATGCAAAGGTGGTTTTCCTTGCCTTAATGGTCTCTGCGGAGAAACATATTTCTAGTGATGCAAAATTTCAGTGTACTTTTAAATTGTATTATATTAAATAAAAATGTGTTTGGTTGGTAAAATAAGTCAAAGATTCTTGCTTACATACATACAGATAGGTACATAATCACACTGTTCCCTTATGGGGTGGGCAAGAAACTGTGCATTTGGGTAAAAAAAAACTTCTACTCAATCCATCCTCATTAACTTTCCCCACACTTACCTATCTTTACATACTTACTTCACTTCAACAATATCCATATACTGAGTCATACATGCTATTTTATTCTGATAGCTCTTAATGCTACTCTTTTTCACACATTTGTCTACAACATTTAATAAAGTCTTACCTGGCCTATCCCTTCCTTTTGATCCACATAGTCTATATATATATATATATATAGAGATTTGCTTAGTCACTCGATACATAATCATCCTCTCAACATTCCCACTTATTTTATATTTACCTATTGGATTCCCTTTCAAACCACACTCTTTCAGCACCCATTTATTATTGACTCTGTCCATACAAGTTTTTCCAAATACATCTCTTACATATTTTATTCCAAATGCTTCACCTTACTCTTGTTACTCCTGACAAACCCATGCTTCACATCCATAAAACAATGTTGGCGCTAAGCAGTGGCGCAGAAACTAGGGGGTACGGGGGTAAATTTTACCCCCCCCCCACCCCCAAAATAATATAGTAAAACTTTCAGATAATGTAAACATCTTATTGAGGCAAGATACAATGTTAACACAATAAAAATAAAATGTGCTTGGAGCATACACTTAAGAGATTTTGAAAACTCTGATAGTGATACCAGCTACATCAGCTACTGCAGAAAGAAATTTTTCAATGCTTGGATGCATTAAAAACTATCTTCGCTCCATGACAAGGCAATGCAGACTAAATCACCTGAGAGGCTCAACAAAATTGAAATTGCAAAACCAGTTAGTGGTTTTATAGCTAGTAACCAATATAGGACAAAGGTGTTTGGAAATCTACTTTAATTTTCAGTGTTTCATAATTTTTATTTGAGCTGCATCAGATAACATTTTTCCAAATATGTTTTGTGTGTATTAATTCTAATGTTTGGAATGACTAAAATAAATGAGAAAAATGTGCAGTGGGACCATTAAAATACAAGTATCAATCATTATACGTGATATCACTTTACGCGTTTTCGCTATAACACAATTCAAAGAAATATAAAAATAGTGCATGGTCAGCTGGAATTTCACAGTCATCCTGTGCGGTGGTGGTGGTGTGACCTTGTGTATACACACTGTAAAGTTTGGTTTTAGGGGGTGGTAATGAAAACATTGGATATGCATGGGCAGAAGTTAAACAGTCCTGTATGAAGGGAGTTTGGAAAAATGTTTGGCCTGAAGTTTCTGATTCTCATGATTTTGATCCTGACCACGAGCTTTCCAATTCAAGACATGACATCGTTGACATAGCAAGATGTTGGATTTGAGGACATAAATCAGGCAAATTTGGATCAATTGTTCCAATCCCACTCAACAGAACTCACCAATGAAGATCTCCTGGAAATGGAGAATGGCATAAAGAATGAAGAGGAAGAGCCTTATGTTGTTGAGCCTATCAAACAACTTTCAACCAAACAATTTGCAACTAGAATCATTGAAGAGAATGACCCTAACATGGATAGAAGCGCCAAAATTGCCAGAGAGATCCAGAGTTCTTTGGCTTGCTACAAATAACTCTATGGAGAGAGGGAAAATGCTGCCCGTCAGTTGAGTCTTACCATTTCATCAAAGAAATTGAAAATAGTCAGTCTAAGGACCCAGGGCCTTCACAACAGCAAAAGTTTACCATTCCAGCGCCTTCAAGAGAGCAAGAGTATACCGTTCAAGGGTCTTCCGAAAAGCTAAAGCCTACCATCGAAGGGTCTTCAAGAAAGCAAGAGCCTACCGTCCTAGGGCATTCAAGAGAGCATGAGTCTACCATCCCAGGGCCTTCAAGAAAGCAAGAGCCTACCATCCCAGGACCTTCAAGAGATCAAGAGCTTATCATCCAAGGGCCGTCAAGAGATCAAGAGCTTCTAGTCCAAGGGCTGTCAAGAGAGCAAGAGCTTACCATCAAGAGTAAGATAGTGAAAATCCAGATTTTCCAAATCCAGTTATTTTATCATGCGATTGAAAATTAACAGTAAGTGTACCTGTAGCATTGTATTAATTAGATACATTGATTAAAAATTGTGTTTGTTTACAAATTTCAGGGGATTGAAAATTGACAATAGGTGTAGGCTACCTAATGCATTGTACTAGTTATATAAATTTAAAAAAATGGCATTCATTTACAAGTTTTAGGTTTTTATTTCCTTGGGAATAATCCTTATATCACTCATGTTAAAATCATTTCACTTGCGTTTTCGTGTTACGCGATTATTTATCAGGATCATTCACTCGCGTAGTGTGAGAGACAGCTGTATTACATTTTCCTGTTTTTTTAATCTCAAAAATGTTATCCTCTATAAGAGCACAGGGTTATTTTTACCTCCCCAAATAAAAATGTTCCTGCGCCACTGGCGCTAAGTAACTTTTATATACTGCCATCTTTGCCTCTTTTGATACTACTTCAATCTTTGCAATAATCCATATGTATCCAACTACTCTTCGAGATGCATCCACCCATCTGTCGATTTAATTATCCATGCTTCCATTTTTACAGAAAATTCTGCCCCGATACACAGGATAGGTGTAAGGACAATAATGAGTTATAAAGATTTATTAATAGGGTATGTTTGAAGGGTTTAGAAAACAAGTTATGTGTTATTTATACACCTTCCTTTACAATCTCCAAGATGGATCCAAAAGTGACGCTTATAAATTCACCATGGATCCAAAAGTGACACTTATAAATTCAACATGGATTCCCTTTGTTCTTTTACCAAAAGTTTATTAACTATGGGATGATTAGCCATTTAGGTTTAAGCTCCTTTCAATAAGGAATAAATGTATATACCAAGATGAATGAGTACTATAGCTGTACTTGAATGTGAGGTTGTCCTCCCTCCACAAAAGTTGATAAGTTGGAAAAAATAAATCTTTATTTGGACTCCGCTTCACTTAGATGGTTGAACATAACAAACAAAAAATGCTTACCGAAATTGATGATTCTGTGGTTGATACCATGGCAGGTTCACTAAAGATACACTTACTACGTTCCACAATATGTTTTCCCTCAAATGTCGGTATTCATATTCCTAAACTCAATAAAATACCGGGTCGTATATGACTTTTCACTTCCACAATTAGTTATTTCACCATTCATCAACTTTTTTTTTTGTCGGAGTCCACGCATTGCCTCCTGGTGTTGTCTTCCTCGATTCAGATAGTCATAGAAACAATATTCGCTAGCAAACTTATTAATTTATTTTATGAATATAAAAAAGTTTTTTAATTATTATAAACATAACAAATCTTTTTATAACCATATTAACTAACCTTCATATAAATCTTCATCTATAAAGGCCGAAAGTTTCTTTAAAACATCTTGAATATAACAAAACATATTACAATATTTATATATTTACTGAATGAGAGAGATCATAAATAAACAGAAATTAATGTCAACAGAACTGACCAAACTCGATGTCTATTAGATACTAATGGTCTCATTCATGTTATAACAACTCTATGAAAGCCGTGGAAATTAAAAAACCATCGTGATCACTTATAAAGTTCCTTGATACAACGCTCGGACCTGTTAGTAAAAGAACTATGTTGGTAAAATATTAAAACTTGAACCATTTAAAACCCAGTCATTATTATTATTATTATTATTATTATTATTATTATCACATTTAAAGATAAAAAACCAACCCTTTAAGAAAATAAAAAGCTTAAATAGTTTCCCATGTCAGGCGAGCGACTCAAGCAGCTGTTGGCAGACTTTTGGCGAAACAATCCATCTTCCGTAGCAGATTTGATCAGGTTTGAAAGCAATGTTTGTTACAATGGGGTGGTTTAATAAAGGTTGTTAAGTTATGTTTGAAATGAATATGAACTAAAAAAAAATTAACAGTGTATAGCTTCTTTGAATTATCCAAATGTTTCCTTTTTAAATTCAAATTAAATGTTATTTTTTTACCAATAATTTAAATATAAATTTCATGGAGAATCCTGGTGGGTTCGAATTATCCAATTTTTTTGAATGAACCACTAACGAATCAGCTACTGTATGATAATGTTGATTTGGAAGAAAGCTAGCGCTTGTACAATTAATTGTAAGTGCATGAACAGCAAAGCATATATGCTGGACATGATCTTTAGGTTAAGGATATAGCCGCATCAAGTATCATAGTTCTAAATTGAAAAATGACACCTGGACATGGGAAGCTTGGATTAGTAATGAGCTATCCATGCTGTATACTATGCTCAAGGTCATTCTAATATTGATTATTTTAGTTTCAACTTCAAAAGCCTAGTTTATTATGTAACAAGTTGTACCCAACATGTTGGGAGACAACACATGAGGAAAAGTAAACTGTGTTTATTGTCGCCAATTTGTTGGACCAACGTCCTGGGTTCGCCGCTAGTTTTTAATCAGTATACACATTTCTAACCATGGGAAACGACATATTACTTGCCGTTTCTTCATTTATTGTGTTGAGAGGAAAAGTACTTTTGCATTAAAAACCAAAACGTAAGAAACGGTGGCGGGTTCGAAGTTTTTTTGGCTAAATGTTGAATTGAAGGTGTGTACATGGGAATAATGACTTACCTACATTTGCAAAGTGGATTTGATAACTTATGTAACGTTACAAAGAACGGAATACTTTTTATATAAATCAATTGGTTTAACTGTATTAGCCTTGTTCCATTCCATGATCACAAGACTATGCAAACCCCGATGTTTTTATAGGACCGCATATTACTACCCGTTCAGGTTATAAGCTTAAGTACTATTTACGGTAATGGGTTAGGAATTAGAAAGGTTGAATTTAGAGGAAATGAACCCACATCTGTGTGGAGGAAGAGTGAAAAACAATTTAGGGAAAACCACCCCCTGTTCACCTGACCGAGATTTGAATCTCGATCTTCCCGTCCTTGGCAACCTAGCTCAACACAAAACTAGCGTGTTAGCTAACTACGCCACTGAGGCGGGTCAAACCCTGATGTTAAAGTTAAAATAATCTGAAAACAAAAACGCATCATCAAGGCTAGAGATTGACTCGACTGTGCATGCGCAGAGCCTCCCAACTTAACCAACATGTTGGGTTGATCGTTTATTCTCCAACAAATGATCCAACACAACCCAACACAAATTGTTTGGCTCTGACCGGCTCTCCCAACACAACATGTTGGCCATCATCTCCAACAAGTTGGGAATGTGTTTATATTGTAACACAACTTGTTGGGATCCTGTTGGACAACATGTTTTATTACCATACAAACTAGGCTTCAAAGGTACAACAACATAAAAAAAAACTAAAATTAAACATCTTAAATTATTTTTAAATCAGACTGATAAATTTTTTCTACACTTCAATAATATGTTCAAAAATTTATTTTAAAGAACAGTCTAAATAGTTAGCTCTAAAAAAACAACAAAAAACCCCTTTGAATATAAATAATTGACAATGAGTTGATCATTTATTATTATTATTATCACCACGTCTTACTACCCGTTTGGCTTATACGCACTTACGCTAATGTGTGATGGTAGGGTGATTGTGAGATGAAATGGAGGACCTACAGTTTAACGTGGGATCCGAACCACGGTGGAGGCCTGGCATTCCTCACATTCACAAGTTGTGATTAATACACATCTTGTCAGAGGTGAAGGAAGGGTTTGGCAATCAGATAAATCTGTGCTGGGACCGAGGATTGAACCCCGGACCCTTAGCACAGAAGTCTGACACCATACCCCTAGATCGCCAGGTCATCTACAGTTGATCAATAATAAAAAAAAAAAAAATCAGCTACATAGATCAAAAGTAATTAGAAGCATCAGTGTAAGTTATAAAAATAATAAAAATTAAATAATAGTGTTCACTTGACAGTTTGTGAAGATTATAAGGCACATTCAAAATAGAAAATGTTCAGAAAAAAAGATTTAAAATATTCCAAAATCAGAAAAAACCATACTATAGATACCTCTTCAGGGTAAAATAAATCAAATTTACCACACCTTGTGTATAAAATAATGCATAGATATTAAAAAACAAAACAATTACTGTACCTAGTCCTTTGTCAAGTTATGCCTGTTAAGTATGTTAGCATAAATGTCTTTTAATGCTGTTATTACTTCATTTGTAGCTTTCTTTTGAGTATCGGAAATTTCTGATAATGTTGAGTTTGTTTTATAGTTATCTGACGATTGCTTACTGCATACTTGACACACTCCTCTTGAGGCTTGATCAAGATGAGTGTCAGTATTAAGTTGGTTGTCTAAATCACTGGTATGAGTAGAGACAGTACTGAAACAAGTAGTAGACAAACAATAAAGATCAACATATTTCAATGTGTTGACTTACAAGCAATCTTTATTATAGGTCTAAACTAGTTTTTTAATTGATGGGGACATACCATACAATTCCTTTCAAGTACCCAAGAGAGAAGCCAGCATCAAAGCCTTCTATGTACCCTTTATTGAAACCTTCCTGGAATGTCAAGTCCCAACCAGCAGATGCACCTTCACGGAATCCAGTCTTGCCAAGCAAAAGGAAAACAAGATTTATGAGCACAGGAACTAAAATAAAGCCAAGTAATTATTTAAAAAATATTAAGTTTTGGTTGTGGCTAATTTAGTATTGATGTTTTTAACTAAAGTAGAATGGGGCTTATGGGATTGATGATCTTTAATAGGCCTACTGAATCAATGCCATTACACCAGCTTGATAATAAAAGTTTTAATACTGTGTTTCAATCAAACACAATAAGAAATGTGCACATGTTTTGGACATAGATAGCTGTTTAACCTTATATAACATTAGCTTTGTAGAAGTTTTGATAAAGTAAAGCTTGGTCATTATTTATCATGTCATAATTTACTTGTATTATACTAACTCCTTTTGTATTTGTCCTCCTACCTTTTTCATAGTTCTACTCATTACTTCCCATGTGTATGAGGAAATATCTTCTTCCTCTGGTTCATTTTGGTCTACTATCGATTCCATATCACGCTTTTTAGTAATCCTTCTTATCAAAGAAATATTATCTTCCTCTTGTTCATTTATATGTCTTCTGTTGATTCAATGTCCCGATTTTCTTCATATAATTATTTATTTTCTCCTTATGATCTAGTACAAAAGAAAATAAGTTGCAACAAACTAAAAATATGTATCATATCTTCCTTTTAAAATTTGCTTTTTTCATTTTATGGCTATTTTTGATTTACAAACCACTAATAAAGATATATGTCATACTTGGATGGTCAATGCCAATTTATGAATCTATTTTTAAGGATGAAAACTATTACAAATGCATTTTAATTGATATAACTGTCAGTGTCTAGTAACATTGTGACATGGGTATGTTACATAATAGACACAATTTTCTCGTAATATTGAAAGCCTGAGTCAGCCAAACTATTAAGAACAGTGCACAGTGAGTTTACACATAAGTTTTGAAAGTCAGCTTAGCTTGTGTAGAGTTACAAACCAGTAAATTACATTTAGCAAAACATCAGCAAGCATGACCCATTTGTAAGCTATAAGTAGGTTCAAATCGAGGACAAGGGGCCTTAGTTTTCAGAGAGAGAGTGTTAGAAATATTTGATAGTTGACGACAAGGACCATCGAGGTAGGACTTATTCAGTTCTTGTCCAGGATAAGGTGGAGTAGTTCACCGATATAGACTATTCAAGGAATGTTCGCTAGAATGATTGACTTGGACTCTAACATTCATAATATTTTACCAATTAAATATCTACATTATATTATGTACTTTAGTCTACAATAAATCCATCAACACAACAAGCTTGACTATTTTAAACGCTCCTACCTGACAACTCCCACCCTTTGATTAGCTATCCTGACAGAATGACATATAGATAATAGGTAGGGGGGATGAGGAGTGACATAACACTAATTAATTATTAACTTTTTTATCATTTATTTGAGTCCTGAGACTACTTTTAGAGTAAACTCTAAATTGTTCATATACCAACCACCTGCTTTTGCATCAAACAAAGAATAATAAAATTTAGCTCAACTAAGAATTAAGATTCCTACTAACTACATTACCAAGTAAATCCTGTCTATGGTAGGAAGGAACACCTCTGGAAGGTCCTTTTCCCAACCAAAATCCTACTATATAGTAGAATTCTGACAGGGAAAAAAGGCCTTTCAGACATCCCTTCCTAACACAAACAAGAGTATAATTTGAAATGCTCAAGGAAACATGTCAAGAAAAGATTTGTTGAAGATGCCGACAAAATTGACCACAGTGACTGAGCTCTCGCACGCACATATTTAGATTTAGTTTTGAGGGAGGCACTCAAATTGTACCTTAAGCTATGTAGAAAAGATCTATAGATGGATTTTGAATAATACGGTGTGTGGGGGATAAAGATTTTGGTGGGGTGAATAGGGGAATAAAAGTGTGTGAGAGAGAGGGGGACTAGAGCACTCACTTATACCTTTGGCCATGTTTCATTATTTTTTGAGTAATGAACATGTTTATAGGCTACAGTTGGATTAATGTCACAGTAAAAGAAATAGCCGGCTTTGGCCAACAAACACTACCTCAAAGACGTATTTCTCAGACAAGTGCCTTTATTGCAGCATGGATTAAAATAATTCTTAGACAATGTGAAAATAATACATTATGAATCAGTGTTAGGGTAAAATTATTTTTCATTTAATGTATGAATGAAAAGAGGCAATTTTATTTTAATTTAACTTAGAAAGACTTGGTAGTTTGTGGGAAGGGGAGGGATTTCTAGACACCCAAACCCTCTCTCTCCCTTTTCCAATTTTTCACTAAGTAGGGCCTACCAGAGCCCTAGCATCATTTAATTGATACTGATGTTACGTCTTGGGTGGATGCTAATCGCCAGCTAAGAAGAAAGCAGCTCCAATGCCATTTATCAAAACTAATATTTTGTGAGCCAAAGGAAATACCTTGGTTGATGATGAAGATGGTTAAGTTTTTAATCTAATCTAAAAAGTTATTTGCAAAAAAAAAAAAAA
>CABFWB010000999.1:151267-197845 GCA_902151455.1 Timema bartmani | reverse complement strand
ATTATTCCGTTCAGAAATCTTACGAGTTTATAGAAAGAGAGAGAAAGTCTGTGCGGTGCGCCGTACCATTTATTATGTAAGAGATTGGTGGATTCGGCACTGCCGATTAGACTAGAAGGAATTGTACAAATGTTGGTTGGGTACTTATGTGTACCTATTGGCAGCATAAAGCCCTCCCAAGTAAAAGGTGGCTGCGTTTTCTGATAGCTCGTGATTTTAATTGAACAATAATATGTAGCTGACGATTTCCGCACGTCCGTCACAGATTCTGCCTTAAAATGTAAGGGAAGAATGGCCCTGGTCACGGGAATACTCCTGGATAGTTCAGTTGGTAGAGCATTGGCGTACCAAGTCATTGAGAGAGAAAGTCTGTGCGGTGTGCCGTACCATTTATTTATAAATAGGCCTAACCCAGGTTTTTTCAACCCTGTTTTAAATTTTGGTATGCTAATAACAAAATATCTTGTTAAATGCTAGCTAGCTAGGCCTAGAATATTCCTTAAAAATAGTAATAAATTAATTTGTAGATTGGTTTAGACATAAACTATCTGGTTCGCTATGAGACAATGGTATAATGTTGTGTATCTACTCAAGTTGCCAAAACATTACTACAAAGTGATTGAAGTGTATGGGCTGAACATTATTAATTAAAACGTATAAATATTGGTTAAAGTGTCAAATACGGAGATTGGAAAGCGTGCCGGTGATTTTGCGTGAAAACCGCCGGCCATTCATACCTTACTTGCCGATAACACAAATATTATGTTGCCGGAACTAATCACGGTACTACAATGTTGTATTATATTTTATGATTGTATATAAAAAAAGTACACATGCCACGTTGATAAGTAGGAAATAATGGGTTGATAAAATTATTTAGTTGGAAGGTGACCAACTTTTTCACTTGCAAGTGGACTTGTTTGTTAGTAGCTTGCTTGTCTGTTTACAGGGTGCAAGCTGTGCGCGCGCAGCCAAATTAATGTACTTGCATCAGTCAATTAATACCGTGTCCAACGGGCCTTAAGGATGTGTTCGAACAAGTTTGCTTTGCACCGAATAATCACATCCAAAATGGTTCTCCTCTCACCTACTCTACCAATATTACAGCTCAGAATGGCAATAATTAATGATAAATTGAGTATTTTAGCTGCAAATATCTTTATTGGCGAAGCTTCGTAATTATCAAGGTAGAAATTTATTTCAAAGCGAAGCCGAAGCTGATATTTGTTTTGAATCCAACTCTAAGTTTCGAAACTTTGCACACCTATATCTAATACCTTTTCATCGCATGTTTTTGTTATTCAAACTATGTTGTGAGGATTCCAATGAATACTCAATACAAGTGTTGATCAGTGAAGCAATATAATGGACATTTTAATGAATAAATAGTTTTTTCGCCAATAGGTTTGTTTATGTCTACATTTAAATGGGTATATTTGGTCAACTGTTTCTAAATGTGAGTTAAGTTCAAGGTTTTAGCTTCAAATGAACAGAGAGATTTAATATCCAGGATAGGGACAGCGCTACAGGTTTTGTCACTTTATGCAAATGTTGACCGTTCAACCCCGTTCTTCTTCATCTAACAGTATTTAATAACTTCCTCTTCCCCCTCTCATTTACATTTAAAATCCATAGTAAAATAGTTATATCAGATATTATATTGTGCTCCTGATACTAGCCACCTGCTATCTGGCATTATTGGAGGTTATAGTACCTCAAATACAATAATTAAAAACACAGAAAATATACAAAGGGAAAGATAAATTTAAAAAAATTAGCTTCCTGGCATAGATCTGCTAAATACAACTATTTTTGCGCCTTGTCTTACTACCTGTTCTAGTTATAAGCTAATGTACTAATCACGCTAATGGTTTTAGGGATGAGGAAGGTTATATTTAGAGGAAGTGTACCCACATTCGCATGGAGGGAGAATGGAGAGCCATTTTGTAAAAAACATAAGTACACCAGGATGAGTTTAGAACCTCGATCTCCTCGTCATCGACAGTCTAGTCTACTGCGGGAATGACACCTTAGATCATGTGGACACCGAAGCGGGTATAAAATATTTCCCTAGCGTATAGAACGAAGTAGACCAATAGCTCTATCAAAACACGAAGGCCACCATTAAAATTAATAACCAGGTGAATAGGGGCATACTTGCGACACTCCGCCAGAATGTGGTACACACTAAGGGGAGCATGGCAAAAATCACACACTAGAGGTGGATCCCCTCTTAATAAAAACCCGTGGCTCAGGAAATGTATGCCCGACACGGAGTCTCGTCACGATAACCTTCTCTCTTCTAGACTTTCGTATAGAAGAGGACTATTGCGACACACAGTCCTTATGGCTCGACCACAGACAAGTAATTTACCCAGACACTCAATCTCCAGTTTAAAATGGTTGCGCTCCTTTAGGCAGATTGAGTCCTTCAACACTAGGATCGCTGCGGTTAGTCCTACCATCACCCAGCAGTGACACTAGCGAATCCCAGTGTTGAAGGGATCGAGCAGGTAAAAGGAGCGCAATGAAACCCCCGTAAGGTTGAGAGTCTGTTTCTTACTTGTCTGTGAGCTAGGCTCACATGGGAGTAATTTCAACTGAAGTCACGCGTTCCCAGCAATTACTCCGAAAGTTTGAGTAGAATCTTCTTTTAAAAAAACCAGCGGAGGACTCTTTCCTTTTATAAATTAGTCCTACCATCACCCAGCAGTGACACTAGCGAATCCCAGTGCTCGAGCAGGTAAAAGGAGCGCAACGAAACCCCCGTAAGGTTGAGAGTCTGTTTCTTACTTGTCTGTGAGCTAGGCTCACATGGGAGTAATTTCAACTGAAGTCGCGCGTTCCCAGCAATTACTCCGAAAGTTTGAGTAGAATCTTCTCTAAAATAAAACCCAGCGAAGGACTCTTTCCTTTTATAAAGCCACCATGTATCACATGGAGTGTGCGGTATTTTCGTATCTCATCTCGTAACCAAAATATCTTAAAGAAAAGAAAATATGTAAGGAATATCGTAGATAGAATTACTAGCTGTCAGTTGAGTAAGGCTTATATTACACTAGGATAACATGGCGGCTCCACTGGTTACAAAACAAAGAAGCCAATGGTGCATCACTGCACACCTGACATCATTGCCGGTCAAACAGATATGCCAATACGGGTGACGAGAAACTGCACTAGTGGCAGTGCTGCCTCCATAAGAAAACAAAGAGTTAGATCAGGGTGGCAGACCTGCCAAGGCATCCTAGTGTGATATAGGCCTAAGAGTTCTTTGTACACCCTTTTCCTAGACTTTAAGAAAATATGACGTTATCCCGACTCGGTAGCCTCATGATATAACGCGCTACTTTTCGCAGTAGACTGGCCTGCCGATGACGGAGAGATAAAGATTCAAATCTCGGTCGGGTGATTTTTATAAAATGGTTTTCCACTCTTCCTTCACCTAAATGCGGGTACACTTCCTCTAAATGTAACCTTTCTAATCCCTAAAATCATTAGCGAAATTAGTACATAAACGTATAAACCGAACGGGTAGTAAGACGCTGTACAAAAAAAAGATGACGTTAAATTTTTCAATTATTTCAGAATGTTATTTCGAACATTCGATTAACTTTTGTTCACTATGAAGGATCTTTTGCAAAAAGAATACGTAAAGATATAATAATGTTTATTCCGTTAATTTAAACGCCAAACTGTCCGCAAAGGAAGATATGTAAAAGGAAAACATTCTCTCTACCGTGATTCCACGCCTGAACTTTCCGCACGTGTGAGCCAGCCTCATTAAATTTACATGAAACGGGGAGCTCTGAGCGGAATTCCTGCGGAATATTTTCCGACCGGGAGTAGTGGAAGGACTCGCGGAGAGATTTCCATTCAATTTCAGGTAGGTGACGTCTTGTATTTAGTATCGACTCGCACTTTAGGCGTACTAAATCTGACTATGAAACNTAAATCTGACTATGAAACTTGCCCTTGGCCTCGAACTTGTGAATCCAGCCCTTCTTCTTATTTGATTTTCAGACCACTAATTTAGAATGTTTGAGTGAAAGTCTTCTTAAGAAGACAGTAAACTCTTATTACAAACCACGCCTGGGTTTAAAGCAGAGATTCTCCGCTCAGCAATCCTCTATTTAGGTCAAACCGATAGTTACGAGGGAATTCCTTTAGAAACTGAAGTGCAAACCAAAAAAATTAAATCTAAGTTTGGCGAATTATTCGTAAACTTTTGCAATAATTTATTCCTTCAATCTTTAAGAAACTTTTCCTCTCACTCTTCTGTTCTAGCACTTAGAATCCGAAAGAAAAAAAAAAGTCTGAAAGAAAGAAAAAACTTTACTGTTGATTAATTGCTGAAACTAAACAAAGTCTTAAAAAAACGTTCATTACCATAAATTGACGACAAAACATCTGTAATTCTAAAAAAGGTTATGTGGAAAAAAAAATTAAATTGATTGTTCTATATAAATAGAGAAGAATATACCAAAATAGAGATTTGAGACCTAATCGTCTGGCTTTACGCGTCAGTCTACTCATTGGGGTTCCCTTCCATTTTGTTCGTGTGTTTTTTTCTAAAAAAAAAAAAGTGGAAATACGTGAATAACCGATTCGATATAACGGTTAATACCTAAAGCCGAACGATTAGGAGTAAAATGACTGTACGGGTATCAACCCCTCGGAGATAGAAATATTGTGGTCATAAAAAAATCGAACTCTTGATTTTGGTAATGTCTACGTTTCATGATCCCCTGAAACCGTAAAAGAGGTTTTCACGTTTCCGTCTGTTTATGTATCTATATTTAGGCCTAGAGACTAAACCATTTTAACGATTGAGATGAATCTTGAAATGTAAGGCTTTGATAAGGTTCCACCGAGCTATTTTGGAATTAGATAATTATCTTACCCTAAAATTAGGGGTGGTATACTGAAGGGCAAAAAAAAGGGGGGAAAAATGATTTTCTCAAAAAAAATAGGCTCTAGCGATTATTAATACATTTTTTATCTAGTCACTGTTTATCATTACAAAAATATTACAATCCTCATATTTTAATGAAAATGGCTTTGAGGGTACTTAACACTAACAGAAATTTCCAATTTGGGTCATAGATCCGCAACTATTTCAGATAAGAAATAACGAATACGAAATTATAAGGTTGCAGTTCTATCAAAATTAAATATCTCTTTTAAAATACGTTTAAAAAAATAGTTTCTTAGCTATAAGCAAATATATAGGCCTATTTATATTTTTATTGCAGCTTTTGAAATTGATTTTTATGCACTTTAGGGAACAAATATGTTCTTCTTTTCTTAATGTTTCTGTAGCCGTGTATGTCATTACATGCAGGTTCTTTGGTTGAGTGGTTCTGCAACAATGTATATTATTTTAGTAAATGTCTCTATTTTAAGATAAAGCGAGTGTATGTGTGGTGCACCTCACCATTTATTCTTTACTTTTACAATAATTCCGTCAGAATAAAATATTAAAAAACGTGCTTGTTTACAAATATTGGCCTAGCTTATACCGTTCGTTCATGTAAAGGTTAATATCAAAAAGTTGTGTATAAAAACTCAATCCTACCCTCTTCGGTGGTTGCTTGGTCTAACGCGCTACTCTCGCAATAGATTAGACTGCTGATGGCGGGAAGATTTGGGTTCAATCCCGATCGAGTGTACTGAGGGCTGTTTTGAATAAATGGTTTTCCATTCTCCATCCACTCATATGCTGGCACACTTCCTCTAATCCCTAACACATTAGTGTAGTTATCTAGGCGTAAAACCCAAATGGATAGTAAGATTCGTTCCTAAAAAAAACTCAATAATGTCCCATTAAAATACGTACCGGTACATTCGACAGCATTAGAGCCAGCCCCGAGTTTTACAGATACATCTAATTATACGATTATTTCACACGTCCATCAGATACTCCACCTTGAAATATAAGTGTAATGTGTGACCTTGGTCACAAGAATATTAATAATATATCAGTGGCAGAGCATTGGTGAGCTAAGATCAGTTTTCTTGTTAAGTTGTGAAAGGCGGCTATTGGTATTGAATGCTAATTTACAATGTAATGTGAATACAGTTTGTATTTTTTAAATATGTTAAAACTGTTTAACTGGTCCAAAGTCCACTTATATATAAAGTGTTGTTCAGAAAACCGCATCATGGTGGGACGTTTGGTCCGAACTGTATTACCTTCTTTTCGTGCTCCTCGTCAAACTATTCGTCCAACTTGTCCAAATATCTACAATAATTAGGTAGGATTTATAGTTAATTCTTTCGCATTTGTTTAAAGGAAGAGTTTGCAATAATTTATGAAAAATCCACCCAATACATCTAGCCGTGAGACGAACCCCAACCTTCAAGTCACCGTCAAACCAAGATCAGAGGAAACCGACGCATTTTCCCGCGTACCTACGGTGCAGTTTCAAACTATCTTGTTCTTACAAACACGTGACGCTACCCACTCGACCAAACTTATTGGAAGGAATGTACAATCTAAGTTTATCAAAAGAGAATTAATATTGGTGAGATCAAAACTTTTGTTGTCTGCCGATAAAACGGAGACGTGTAAACTGAGCAGAAGGAATTCAGAAGGAGCTATAAAGATTTGGAGAAACTTTCAGTGACCTCAGGCAGGGAGCAGCAGCGTCGAGATGCCTCTTTGAAACAAAAAAGCATCGGTTACGTTAAACAAAGGAAGGCGAATTTACTTGGCGGGATGCTCTGCGGCGGGAGTAGTGATGACAAAAACAGCACATGTGACATTGTATTATTTTTTTAAATTGTTATCACGTCTTACCATTCTTTCGGCCTGTGCGAATATTTATAATATTGGGATAGGGATTAGGAAGGTGGGGTTCAGAAGAAATGTACCAGCGTTGAGGAAAAGATTATATCACTTTTAGGAAAAATCACGTTATTTACACTAAGGCAGGATTTTTTTTAGCACCGCATCTTATTACCCATTCGGGTTATACGCTTGTGTACTAATTCGCTAATATTTTATAGAGATTAGGACGTTTATACTCAAAGGGAGTTTACTCACATTTGTGTGGAGGGAGAGTGGAAAACCAGTTTGAAAACTACTCTCAGTACCCCCGACCAAGATTTGATCCTCGATCTCCCCGTGATTGGCAGTCTAGTCTACTGCAAGAGTAGCGCGTTAGACCACGCGGCCACAGAAGTGGGTCAGCCGGGATTTGAACGCCGACCATACTAGGTTGATTTTTTTAGCTCACGTGAATAAAGATACGGGTGATTATTATTATTATTATTATTATTATTATTACTATACCTGAGGTATTTAACAAAGAACTGTCTTAAAAATTAACTCAACCTAGTACAACATATCTAATACTATAAATATATATTCAGTTCCACCGCTAGAAATCGTAGTATCAGGGTAGTAGAACAAATCAATGCATAAAATATTAAGTCAATATTATACCAGCTGGGAGTCTTGTTTGTATTAAAATATTTTAAGTGTAGCTTTACTAACCATTGTATTACCTGAACAAATTAAAGTGAAGTAATTTAACATAACTAAAAGACGAAGAGTCCCACAACGGCTTTATGATCAGCCTAATATTTTAGATAAAGCTACCAAAAATACATTTTCCACACTAATAAATTAGAGCCTTATTAAAAGATCAAACTCAGAACTTCCTAAAGTAAACAAATGCCCTACGATTTTTGAGAATTTGTGTTACCTTCTCTGTTTTTTACTCCTTTGTTCCTTGTTTGTTGCTATTTTCACGACACTTTTTTTATTTAAAAAAGTCATATACTTTATAATTTACAAAACTCTAAATACATTCACTCTTACAACTTTATTTAAAAATTAATTAAATTAAACCCGCCTCGGTGGCGGAGTTGGCTAACGCACTAGTCGTGTAGAGCTCGACCACCGATGACGGGGAGATCGAGGTTCGAATCTCGGTCGGGTGAACTGGGGGTGGTTTTTCCTAAATGGTTTTCCACTCTCCTTCCACGCAAATGCGGGTTCACTTCCTCTAAATTCAACCCTCCTAATTCCTAATCCATTAGCGTAATTAGTACTTAAGCGTATAACCCGAACGGGTAGTAAGACGCGGTGCTAAATATTATTATTATTATTAATTAAATTCAAGCATCATCCAACCTTGACTTTATATAAAACAAACATAAAATTGTATGTATTTTAGTCTTGATATTTGATTTTACTTTAATTTTTATATGTGTTAAATTATATAATCTATTATACGTTTGTATATTTAACATGTCTTAAATATTCTTACTAATTTTTCGCATATAATTGTAAATTTCACCATTTTTATACCTTATTTATTTTGTCTTATCAATAATTTTCATACATAATTTTTACCTTATAATATTAATTAAAAAGTTATAACTTTTATATATACTGTAGGCTACACCTATTATATATTTGTTTTCAACTATATTATATTTATTCAATTCAATTTATGACTGAACTATATTTTCTTAGTTATTTCTAACATTACGTTTCTTACCAAATTATTAAAATATTCTTCAAAATTAGAAAATATATATTCAATCATGGCCATCTTTATTTACAGGCCAGAGGGTTCAATTTGGCAACTCCGCTTGTAGTGACGACATGAGGCCTAGCAATCTGCTGGTTCTTATGGAGAACTGTGTGAATATTTACAGTTTTCTTAATTTAAAAACTGACGAGTCACTTTGTACGATACCGACAGTTAATCTAAACATATTTTACGTATATCATTTAACAAAAATATTTCAAAGGTGGAAAAATACAAAAAATAAACATGTAAATAATAATTTTAAAATATATTGGCTGGATAAGGATTATGTACCGTTTACAGACACGATTAGAATATTACGATGAAAATTACAAAAGGCACCGATTCGAAGCCTAGAAAGAGCATTCATTGTTTCACTAATCCAAAGGTCCCCGGTTCAATGCCCATGTCCAGGTGTCCTCTTTATCAACCATTTCAATAAAATTGACAGAATTATTTAAGAATTGCTTTGAACACTTACCAGCTTTAGGACATAGAATTTTGAAACATTACTTTGTAAAAAGTTCAACTTTTTTTTCTTTTCTGAATAAGAAAATGTTCACTGCGAAATTTATAATTCTTAAGATTGATGTAGTTAATAGGAAGTATATTTCCAAGCGTTGACGAAACCAAAGAAAATAATTCATGCAAGGAATTGCCACAGAAAAAGTTGTTTATTTTATTTAGCACTGTCTTACTACCCTGTAGGATTATATGCTTATGTTCTAATTATAATAATGATTTTAGGGTTGAGGAAGGTTATATTTATGGGAAGTGTACCCGAATTTGAGCGGAGAGAGAGTGGAAAATCATTTTGGAAAAACCCTCATCAGTACACCCGACTGAGATTTGAACCTCTACCTCCCCGTCATCGGTAGTCTAGTCTACTGTGAGAGTAGTGCCTTAGACCATGCGGCCACCGAAGCGGGTGCACAGGAAAAGTTGTTTCTGATGTTTGTGCTGAAGAAACTTATTTTTGAACTTTTATATTATTAAAATCTTCATTATAGAATGTCCATTAACTTCAATCATCAAAACGGTTGTTGAAGGACTAGTTAGTCCTACTCTGGTAATATCATTGAAATAGTTAGCATCTGTGTCATGCCCAAATAAAAATGTCAATGGATTAACTGTATTCCAAACGAAAAGGCCATTTTTAGTAAGCATAACCATAAATGTACACACATGAGGATTCTAAAATCATGTGAGTGGTTGAATATCACCAATAACATCCACAAAATGTTCATCTATTGTACGTCTTTCTATACGATCCAAAACATTAGAAGAATGAACCACACAACATTTCAAACCAAGTCAATTACACGAGAAACAAACATCCCGCACAGTAAACAAACTGAACTAAATCAGCAACATTGCAAGTGGCTGTGTTGGTGACCGGCCTTAACGCAGTGTTGCCAGACTTCAGTATTCCGGCCTGTAACTAAGGAGGGCCGTGATTCAATGAAAAAATGTTAACAACATAAGTCTTGCATTTTGTCAAATATAGAATTTATTTACAAATATCTTCTTCAGAAGTAATAACTTCAACGCAACCCTCTCCAGCCTGGTTGCAGTGCCTCATCAGGAATGTGTATTTTACAAACATACAAGCACATAGGATACAAAGTTAATTGACTACAAATGTGTTTTGTAAAAAAATGTGTTTTAGTATTTATGCATTTATAAAATATCAAATTATTTTTAAAAATTCATTCAACCTAAATACATACAAATGACTCAAAAATGAAGCAACCCATGACAATATGACCTTAAAAATCCATAATGCTAAAGAATGACCAATAAAAAACGTTTATACATAAAGGGGATCATACACAGAATCTATGCATAACATGTACTGTACAGTACAAAAAAAAATATGACACATCATAAAAATCTGGATCCTGATCATAATCATAATATGTAACTTCTTCTCATAGTAAGAAAAGATTAGTTATTATAAACTTTAATGATAAAGTCTAACGTCAATAAATAATAACAATAACTAACCATTTTCTCTTATTAATTTATTAATCGCAATTAAAGATTGTTTTTATAAGTCATTCATAAAATGAATTATATATGAACGCAACAAATATATTTTAAAATGTATAATTAGTTTATATCTGTCTCATAAGACGCCATGTTATTCAGAGATACACTTGTGACTAAGATAGTGTGTTTACATAGTTCTTATACAACATGGCATCGTTAAATTTGTCCTTTTCGCTTTTAACTAAGAAGGAAAAGCATAAAAAGGGATGGCTATACAAAAATGGAAATAATTACTGTGACAAATGTTAAGAAGAAACAAAGTGAAGTCTTAGAAGAATGTCGTGCGAATTAATTATTCCTCTGAGGGTACAGTGTTATGAACAATGTAGACTTTCATAAATGTAGGGGTAAAGAAACTCCTTTGTTTTCACAGAGCCAGAAACTTTCCACGGTTATAATTCACATAAATTAATTTATTTTAACAATCAATTACAAAAAACACATATTTATATATATATATGCATATTTACATAAATAATTATAAATAATGAATACATAGTATAGGTATGTTGTAATATATATATATATAGGAATATATACATTATATTTTTAATATATATAATACATAGTATAGGTATGTTGTAATATATGTATATATATATATATATATATAGGAATATATACATTATATTTTTAATATATATATATATACATTTACAATATATTATGCATTCACACAAAATACATAATGTCTACAAATACAATACACACTTTATACATATACACTATACGTAGATTGTTGATGCATAATGAAATTGATTTTTTCATTTGAAATAAAGAAGATTGGAACATTCTCTTTAAAAAATATAATCATTTGACCTTGTTTCTGAGTCACAGCCAAGTAATTACACTAAGCTGTTTGACTACCATACTTGATATCTCTCGACCTGTTGACTAGATATGTTCAGTGGGTTATTCTTGGTTATTACAAACACCTGGAGCGGCTTTCTACGACCCAACTACTACAGGCTTGGATTCAGGTGTACCGTCACTGCTCCTATTAGATAGTAGAAGTGACGACTACAGTAACAAGGAAATACAATAGGAAAGGAGGAGGTTACCCAAAACATAAGAGAGATATACAAGTTTGACATATAAGTTTATTAGTATCACAACAAAGGGAATAGTTACAAGTCCAGAAAGACGATTGCAGTCAAATCTTTCCATTGATTATGGCTAGGCATTAATAGAGTAACAAGTGACATTGTTGCCCCAAAAGGCTGTGTTAAGTGTGAAACACCAAAAACTGACTTTCAACCAAAACGGTTGGGTCAAAAATAGTAAAAGGTTTAATTCCTTAAAGAAGAACAAGCGCACATTCTAGAAC
The DNA here is from genome assembly GCA_902151455.1 of Timema bartmani. Taxonomy (NCBI): domain Eukaryota; kingdom Metazoa; phylum Arthropoda; class Insecta; order Phasmatodea; family Timematidae; genus Timema; species Timema bartmani. The sequence goes on along the minus strand of CABFWB010000999.1, from coordinate 185,923 downwards.
GAAAGTGTGCTAAACAGATTACTAAATTAATTTTAAGTTGGGGGGGATTGATTAAATTAAGGTTAAGCAACAATAAACAACCCTACTCCAGCCTTACGGCTACAATTCTTAGAACTGATAAGCCTGGATAAGAAAGGTAGTTGAACTATATCTAAAACTAGTAAGTCCTAGTTTAACGAGTTACAGTGATAATTATTGTTAACTGAGCTAGCTAGCGTGTGTTAACTCCAGAAAGAGTTACATGCTACAATAGTAAAGTTATAAGGGCTGGTCGGTGACCTGGTGGTCTAGGGGTAAGGTGTCAGACTTCTGTGCTGAGGGTCCGGGGTTCAATCCTCGGTCCCGGCACGGATTTATCTGATTGCTAAACCCTTCTCTCACCTCTGACAAGACGTGTATTAATCACAACTTGTGAATGTGAGGAATGCCAGGCCTCCACCGTGGTTCGGATTCCACGTTAAACTGTAGGTCCTCCATTTCATCTCACAATCACCCTACCATTGCACATTAGCGTAAGTGCGTACAACCCGAACGGGTAGTAAGACGCGGTGCTAATAATAATAATAATAATAAAAGGGCTGGAACTATAGGTTTACAAATAGTTAAAGGATAGCTATCAGGAATCTAGACTCTAAGGAAACTATGGCAGTCCTATTCCTCATTAGTACTGCCATGCCATCCAGTAGTATAATACTGAACAATAGTCTAGACAGTCTATAACTAAAGTAAACTGTTTTAACATTAAAAGAGCCAAGCGGCGCCTGAAGCCAGCCGGACAAAATAAACAACACGCGGGCCACCCCTCTGGGATAGAAGCATACCCACGAGCTGATCACCGGACAAAGATACAACAATAGGCAAACTAAATACGGTTACCAGACAAAGACCCAACTAGGTCATGCAACAACGCCATGGATTAACCTGATCTCCCCTTTATCCCTATCTAAAAGGTCAAACCATCTGAAACCTGGCCACACAGTGCAGGGCGCCGGGTTGTCAACCAAATATTTAAGACTAGTGATAACGACATAGTAAAACAATAAGCAAGTGAGGTCATAAGTACTACACTCTGTTTAGAATAAACTACCTCTATCAAAGAGTACAAACTTTAAGACTACGTCATATGGACATAGCGTAACATTATACAAACTATATCAAAGAGTACAAGCTTTAAAACTAAAGATATAGATTTTAACAGATATTACATTATATGAGACGAGGAGGTGAGACCAACGTATCAACCATCGTGACCACCACTTGAATGTCGATCTGTACTTGAAGTATCCTAGATACTCGTACGACGAGTAGTTAGAAATGAATACAAAAATGGAGCGAGAGGCGATGCATTATATACGAAATGAATCTGACGTCTAAGATGCGGAGCGGAAAGGGGGGGGGGAGGCTTCTCGATCCACGTGGAACAACCTAGAACAATTTGAGTTGGCCACCGTCCAAGGCATCACGGAGCAGCGTCTGCTTGTTCTATTTGGACGTCAAGTCGGGCAGGACTCACGTGAACCGGGACGTATTCAAGAACACAATCACACAGTGAGTTAATAATCCACCATATATTATCCTTGTATGTATTGCCATGTGTATTAATTTGTTTTATTTTGAATGTACGGGCTAATTGCACTTAGCACGTTACACAGACTGAAGGTGGGCATTCTGAGCACTTCTTATATTGTCAAGCAGCTCCACATCACTGGTGTACAAACATGACTATAACTAGGAAACAAGGTTAAATGGGAGACATGTTTATATGAAATATTATCTTTTTTTGTCTCTCCTGCCCACCGATAAAGTGGTATAATCACACGTTGCAGTACACCCTGTATAGATTGTGTGCGTGTGTTAAGTGTTTGGTAATTGTTGATGTTTTTTCGTAAAGAATTTCACAACCTTTTCTCGTGCATATTCGGGTCCATTTCCTTTTAATCTGTCCTTCTCCATACCTACCCTATTAGTGTAATTAAATGTGGACAGCCTGAGAAGGTTGTAAGACGCGGAGTAGTTAAAAAAAAAATTTCCTAATGCCGCTTGTACGGACGTCAGATTCTCATAAATTTACCACTTAAACTTAAATTACCCACCACCCATAGTTTAACCTAACAGAAAACTCACTTGAGGGGTTATTGATTGGAATTGTTATGTTACAACCTGCACCTGTTACAATCAGCCCCGGTCTCCCCTATTGTAATCGTGAAATATCTCGATCAAGAGATTATGATGAATATTTAAGTTTTATGTACCCTCGAACTCATACATGTGAATTTTACACATCTCCCTCTCTGTCTTCATGTCCGTTTATTTGTCTCTGGCCACATATCTGAAGTAGTTTGATGGGTTTTATTCAAACTTGATATTTAGATGTTATATGGCTACACCATCGGTAATTTTTTATTTAGAACCTAGAACATAATTTAAGGGTTACAGATCCAGAGGCCCTGGGTTTGATCCCCAGAGCTTCCAAAAATGTATCTATGAAGCAGTGAGTTTGGAATATGATTAAATTAATCCACGTAAGGACACATGAGGAAATACTTGAATAAAAAGTAGCATCTCCGGTTTAAAAAACTGAGATTAACGGCTGGAGACCGCGTTGTGCTGACCACATGACACCTTCTATCAGCAAATGTTGGCACTATCATTGCTAACGGCTGCGGCCATTCTGTCTGTATACATCGCATGCGGGCTCACATCATGGAGTTTTTTTTATTGATAAGTTTTTATTTTCATCCAAATATTTTGAAAATGACTTAAGGTTAAACAAATTTGGTTGGAAATTAACATCAAGTTTCCAAATAATAATGTATAGGGGGCTTACTTGGTTTTTCGGTAAAAATTTGTTGAAGAGTAGTTTAGTGAAGAGTGATTTTAAGGAATTCGAAACATTTCAAAAATGGCTCTAAGGGTTTGGTTTAAAATGTATATCTGGGATTTCTTAACATTACAAACAAAATTGTTTTTGGGACCTTCCTCATCCCTAAATCACGAGCGTAATTAGTACATAAGCATATAACCCGAACGGATAGTAAGACGCGATGTTAAATATAATGGAGGATAAACACTGAAGAGATAGGGGCGTAGGGGATTGCCTCCAAGGAATACTTTGAACAGACAAAAATGAAAATGGGGACTTGTAGTATGATTTTGTCAGGAAGAACAGTAGAAGTTAGTTACTAAAGTTACTAAAACAATTTTAATATATCCATACATCGAATCTTGTTATCTGCAGCTGTCACTCTTGATAGACAATATCAATACCTATAAAATAACACAAATAATAATGTAGAATGTTATCACTGTTGGCCACAAATAAATACGGTTTAATTTTCTCTATTGTTCTTCCAACCAAAATCAGGGTATAGCTTTTATGACACCTAGCAGCGGATCACGGGTAGGTCAAAAATGAAAGGAGTGACTCAGTCTTCCAAGACACCTAGCAGCGGTTCACGGGTAGGTCAAAAATGAAAGGAGTGACTCAGCTTCCAAGACACCTAGCAGCGGATCACGGGTAGGTCAAAAATGAAAGGAGTGACTTAGCTTCCAAGACACCTAGCAGCGGATCACGGGTAGGTCAAAAATGAAAAGATTGACTTAGCTTCCAAGACACCCAGCAGCGGATCACGGGTAGGTCAAAAATGATAGGAGTGACTCAGCTTCCAAGACACCTAGCAGTCGGTTCACGGGTAGGTCAAAAATGATAGGAGTGACTCAGCTTTTAAGACACCTAGCAGCGGAACACGGGCAGGTCAAAAATGAAAATATTGACTCAGCTTCCAAGACACCTAGTAGCGGATTACGGGCAGGTCAAAATTGAAAGGGGTTACTTATATTCTATGACACCTGGGACGTCGTTATCTGTGGTGATCGTAGTCCCAAGTATTTGAAACTTTCTACTCTTTCAAAATGATTTGTGTCTACTGGCACATCTTGCCCTAATCTATCCCTTCGCGCGCATTTGTTTAGGCATATTTTGTTTTTCTTAATTTATCTTAAACCCACTTTCCTTGACTCTGTTTATATTCTGTTAAATATTTATTTTACCGTTACTGCGGTGTTCCCGACAAGGTCAAAGTCATCTGCATACGCCGACAGAAGTTTGTTTGTCAGAAGATCTGTTTTAATTTATGCTAATCTTTCTTACTTTTTATATAATGATATTCTCATTACATCCGTTATTATATAATATCCATGCTCATTATAACCAAGTTCAACTATATTATATACTGTACATAAATATGTAATTTTTAATTCATGTTTTTTTATTTCAGAACCGTGGTGCATGCTGGGATGACCATATTGAAAGAAGGTGGCCTGCAACCCTACAGGAACACGCTCAGAGAAATGTAAGTAATCTTAAAATACATTACTTAGTTGTATGTGTGGAATAGGTACGCCTGAATGAACCAAATCCATAGCGGCCGACTTCACTAAAGACACTGCTCAGTTCAGATTAGGAATAATGTAGCTAGTAGTATTTCTCATATTAATGTAAAACCACAAAGAAGCTGCTTAGCTTATTACGAAACAAATTAGTGACACTGCCCTATCCAATGCAAACCAAACTAGTGACATTGTTTAGCCAAGTAGTAAACAGACTAATGACACTTCTTAGTCCAGTCCGAAAAAGTCTAATGGCACTTCTTAGTCCAGTACGTAACAAAATAATGGCACTTCTTAGTCCAGTACGAAACAGTCTAATGACACTTCTTAGTCCAGTACAAAACATTCTAATGACACTTCTTAGTCCAGTACGTAACAGACTAATGACAATTCTTAGTCCAGTACGAAACAGTCTAATAACACTTCTTAGTCCAGTACGAAACAGACTAATGACATTTCTTAGTCCAGTACGAAACCGTCTAATGACACTTCTTAGTCCAGTACGAAACAGTCTAATGACACTTCTTAGTCCAGTACGAAACAGACTAATGACATTTCTTAGTCCAGTACGTAACATGTGCGTGACACTTATTAGTCCAATACGTAACATGCTCCTGACACTGTTTAACATTATGAAACAGGCTTGTGGCATTACTGCAAACTTCATCACGCAATCATTATTGACGTTTTAAAATATGTATAGAAGTGTCCTTCCTACTCTTACCTTCTCCGTATGTACTGTAGTCACACATAGACATCATCATCGAATATGTAAACTACTTTGGTGGATGAACGCATGGTGTAAGGCATTGGTACCCCAGATATAATTTTTCTTCAACTATGTACCCCCGAAATGGTTGTTTCCTAATATTGCTACATGGTAGAGCACTGAGACACGTTGGAGACGTTTAGAAGAAAAATTCCGGATTGTTTAAGAAGTTGTTTGATATTTCTTAGTATCCTTTTCAACAAAAGATAGGCGAAAATTATCAACACGTTTCTGAACAGTTAAAAAGTTTAAATTTTATGTTTAAAACTCGCCTCGGTGGCGTAGTTGGCTAACGCGCTAGTCGTGTTGAGCTTGACCACCAAGGACGGGGAGATCAAGGTTCGAATCTCGGCCGGGTAAACTGGGGGTGGTTTTTCCTAAATGGTTTTCCACTCTCCCTCCACGCAAATGCGGGTTCACTTCCTCTAAGTTCAACCCCCAATTCCTAATCCTTTAGCGTAATTAGTACTTAAGCATATAACCCGAACGGGTAGTAAGACGCGGTGCTAAATATTATTATTATTTATGTTTAAAATTTTAAAAATATCCACAAAACCGCGATACACGAAAATGTAACTTCTGTGATAAAAACAAAAGGTTAGAAACCTAGTTCTAGTCTTTCTTTATCAAATAAAGACGTGTTTTTATAGGGTCACAAAATAAAATGTTATGATAATGTGGGACTGTTTTATAGGGTTTTATATAAGCTATCAGTTATCACACTTTTTAAAAGAGACTTTAAATTTAAACTTTTTAACTGGTAAAAACTGTAATCTACATTATGGTGAAAACAATATTTAAAAAAATATCAAACTACTTCATGAATAATCCGGGATTTCTAAACATCTGTACCACTGTCAGTGCTCTCCCATGCCGCACCGTTAAAGCAGATTATACATATTTTATCATCTACATTTAAAAATTTTAAAATGATGCTCCCAGATCACATGTACTTAGTACTTATGTCTGGGTCTTTACTGGCCAAACCTAAATCAGGCCTTTATTATTATTTTTAGCACAGCTGTGGAATGATTATGTGCCTTAATGTTTCGCTTTCTCTCTATCTTTCTCTCCTCTCTCTTTCTCTCCTCTCTCTCTCCTTTATTTAGTTCTACCTTATTCCTTTATTTTATTTTAACATGCTTACAATCAGTTTTTTGTACAGATAAAATAAATTATCTTTTAGCACATAAGTATTAAATATACGTTCTTTATTATTAAGTGGGCTAGACGTAAGAAAAGGCGCTTGCCTTAACTTCACCCAAATAAAGACATTATTATTATTATTATTATTATTATTATTATTATTATTATTATTATTACTATTATTATTATTATTATTGTTGTTATTATTATTATTATTATTATTATTATTATTATTATTATTATTATTATTATATCCATTCGTAAGAAAATTGAGGTATAGACATGCCACTGCTGGGCCTACCTTTAGATAAATTGTTTGCAATATTGTTATTGTTGGTAACTTGTGTGAGTGTGTTTCAGAGTCCTCAACAGTGTTCAAGAACTGACGGAGATTCATTCTAGAGCATTCCACAATCTGCATAGCTTACGCACGGTGTAAGTACAAAACATGCTCTGTAATACTTAATACATATATATTTAATTTAACAACCCAGGTGTACTCGACCAATAAAAATGTTCAAGGTGAGTATCCAACTCTATTTCTGTGAATTTATCCACCATTTATTTTCATATCACAAATATTAGGGTTCTTAATTGCTCGTCCATCACACAGCCGGTTAACCGGGGTAATTTATTTTGTGTGTATATGTATTATATGTGTTTATATGTGTGTATATATGTAAAATATATATGTATATATATTTAAGTATATATATAATATACAGTGCCGGATTAAGGGAGGGCTACACAGGGTCTGCAGCCCTGGGGCCCCGGCCCCTGAACTTTTATGGATGGTCTTGTGCAACATCAAAAACTGCATGTTATGCCCTTATTCATGTGATTTTGTTGTTGTTGTGATAGTTGATAGGTTATACAGTGGACTTAATAATTGACCACAATCTTATAAAAATTTTCAATCATAATTTCAATTCTTAGTTGATTGCAAAACTTCAAATACTATGGATGAAATTTCTCTTAAGGTGCGGCCTAAGGGAGAGCAAGTATTTTTTACACTTTTTATAGAATTGAAATTTTGTTGGCCAAAATAAATTAAATATTTATCCAGTAGCAACATAGAGTTTAGTTTTTGGCACATGCTAATATCAACAAACAAATCTTGAATATTTGCCAAGGGAGTCCTGGAATTTTGTCTAAACTTTTTAAATAAAGAGAAAAAGTTTTGACAAAATTCTAGGACACCTTTGGCAGATATTCAAGATTTGTTTGTTGATATTAGCATGTGCAAAAAACTAAACTCTATGTTGCTACTTGAAAAAATATTTTATTTATTTTGGCCAAAAAAATGTAATGCTATAAAAACTGGAAAATTACTCGCGCTCCCTTCTGCCGCACCTTAATAACTGTAAGTTTTTACAGTAAGGATCTTGATGAATCTTTAAAACTAAAAAGTCACAATTATATGATTTTATCAAGTGTGTTGATGTAGTTAGTTGCCAAGACATTGATAAATATATGTATGATAATAATTTGATTAATATTTTTCCAAATGTAATGCTTTAAAATTGTTATGTTAAATTTAATGTAATTAAAATTTTATTTGGTACTACTCTAACCAACTGTGAAGCAGAACGCTATTTTTCAAATATCACCTTAATTAAAAATAAATTACGGTCAACAATGCTTGAACCAAGGCTTAACTGTAATGTTATCATATCATTAGAACATATTATAAGACATTTGTCATTTGACGACGTTGTGCAAACATTCTCAAATATTAAGGCAAAGAAAAAGACATTTTATATTGACACTTCTAGTTGAAGCTTATGTTTACTTTTGTGCATTTTTATTTGATTATAACTATAATATTGAAATAAAGTTCATGCTTTGCTAAGATTTAAAATTTAAACATACTCGAAATATAATATTCCAGTGCTTCTTTTTATTTACATATTTAACGGCGTGTTCTATAAATTCTTGGGTATCTTACATAACATAAGTAAATAGGCCCCCAAATACCTTAATTCGGCACTGTAATACATATAATAGTTATATATATAAGATTATGCCTAAACTGGAAGTCATATTGAACCGTGGTTTTCTGCAATCGTCACTTAAATAAGCAGTTTTTTATTTTTTACTTTCAAATATACATATTTTTCTTTCAAATATAAATTTTTTCAATCGTATTGTAACATTTTTTTAAATAATTATACTAAAACAGTTCCACTGGAATAAAAAATACTAGTGGAGGAATTTAAGCTAAAGATTTTAGTATGTAACCAGTGATTGTAGATTGGTTTAAATCTTCCCCTGCTCGTTACAAAGTGACGTGCATCAGTGGAGGATTAATTGTGCTCGGTAGACCAGTCACACATTTCTGAATAAGCACATCCTGACTGGTAACTGACTCCCTTTTACTCGCTCGCCTCAATGGGTATATGAAATGTTGTACATGCGCAGTGCAGAACTCCCAACAGTTGTTTTTTTTTCTGTCTAGTTTGTGGAAACACCTCTATCAATTCTATTTTGTGATTGACAAGACTTATTTCAGAATACATTCTCATTTTATGAACTGACTGTCTCATGTGTTTTTTAATGTCATGTCTAATTTTAAACTAGCATGCCTCACCCCTCAGGGACGCGTTCATTATTTTATAAATGGCTTTTATAATCTACATATTTACACAATGACGCCATACACAATTTATATTTTTCATTACTATTACGTTTAACGTCAACTCGATGAAACTATTCCGACTGAAGCTTTTCCAAATATAGTATCCATTTACCATGAAAGGTAGCAAACCGTCTTACATTGACAGATTACACTGTGGAGTAGTTTACAGGCTAGGGAGAAAGTGTAATCCGTCAAGGTAAGACATCTGCCTTTCAGGGTAAATGAAGAGTAGACCTATAGTTAAATGATTAGTCAAACAAATTAAGTAAATTACACATACTATTTTATACAGCGATGTGCCGCGGAATTGTAAAGGAGTGATGTACAGGGTGTACTATGTCCCAATATTGCAGTTTGAATCAGAAACCTGGGGGGTGAAGGAAAGGGATAGGAGCAGGATACAGACATGAGAGATGAAATCTCTGAGGAGTAGGCTGGGAGTGACAAGGATAGACAGGGTGAGAGAGAGAGGAGGAACCCCTACAGGATAGGATAGAGAAGGTGAGATTAATGTGTTATGGACATGTGAAGAGGGTGGAAGAGGGGAGGATTCCAAGGAGGATGCTTGAAATGGAGGTGGCGTGCGGGAGGACAAGAGAAAGACGCAGGTACAGGTGGATAAAGGGAGTGTGAAGGAGTGTGCAGAAGAGAGGAATGTATTAGGCCGGCGTGGCATGCAGCAAGAAAGGTGGTAGGAGGACAGAAGTGAATGGAAGGACTTGTGCATGAGACAGACCCTGCCAGTGGCAGGAAACTGCGCATAATGATGATGATAATGATGATGACAGACTAGTTAGGTAATTTTGTACTATAAATCTATATAAATCTAGCTTAACTTATTAATTCAACCTATGGCGCACATACTTTTTCTATGGATTTCGGGTTCAATTTTTGCCTAAATAATAGTAGCTCGGAGAATATAGGTTTCCATTCTCATAGTGACGAAATGACGTCCGACCAACTAGGTGTTGCTTCTGTTTATTAATTAGTATTGTGTATAACTCATGTATTGGTATAAATCAGTTTTCATAAAGAATTAAAATACTCTTGGTAAAAAAAACTTATGGATCTTTCTCTTTGGTGTCAAAGGTAAATCGTTAATAGGTATATATTTTTAACATGTACAATAACGTTTATTGTTTGTTTTTTTATCCTATTGATTCTTGTTTTAATAAATCTAGTGTCCTACTACTCTCCTCATTCCTACATGAGCATGGGGAATGAATGCTTACGTTTGTGTTGTAGATACATCAACCACGCCCCCAAGTTGTGTCACATCGGGCCTCACGTGTTTGACCTTCAACTGCCCTCTCTCAGAATACTGTGAGTTTACATTTGCATTTCACACTTCTTGAATTAGATTACAAAAGTTTGTAAATCATATGTATCTGATCAAATAAATATACTTTATTATTTAAATTTAAAAATTACACTTGGACATGGGAATCGAACCGGGGACCTTTGGCTTACTACGCCAATGCTCTCTAACCACTGAGCGAGCTATCCAGGAATTTTCCAGTGCTCATTGTCATTCTTCACTCATATCTCAAGGCAGAGTCTGTGATGGACGTGCGTAAATCGTCAGCTACATATGAGTGATCAATTTATATCACGAGCTATCAGATAACGCAGCAACCTTCGACTCGGGAAGAATTTATTCTGCCAAATGTACAATGACAGGTGTAGGAATGCACATATCATGATGGAGTAAATAGCCATGCTATTGGTTATAGATGCAATTATTATATATAATAGCTTGACTATTTAATCCATCAACATATGTATATTTTGTTGGAGTATTGGTGTTAAAATACTTGGACTATTTATTTATTGTAGGTATTTAATGTGCACTTTCCGAACCGACTGATTATATCACCATACGAGAATTTCTACGAGATAGAGTGAAAAGAGGCTACCAATTTTGCCCGGAAAGGTATTTTCACATACCTTCCAGGGTTATCTTACATTCCACAATCGACATGGGACCGACGGCTTTACGTCCCCTTCGAAGGAAGTTGTGCTACGGATTTTTATCGCTCAAGAAAAATCCGTTGACCCCGGCTGGGTTTGAACCCACGAATATGTTTCTACTGGATCATTGTCTGATTTATTCTGGCCAAAACAATATTTTTCTATAAAAACTACAAAAAACACTCCCTTTAACTCGCGTCTCTTATACTTAATCGCGATAAAATTATAGAAAATACCAATATTTTTCTGGTGTAAATGTGTACTTTTAACACTCAAGGATTATTTTAAGGGGTGTAGAGAAGAGAAAGGTATATCAGAGGAAATTCCCCTGCATTGGCATCGATAGAGGTTTGGGAAACCATATAACTGAGAAAAGGCTAGCTTCGATTGCCGCATGGTCTAGACTAGATTGCCGATTATTGGGAGATCGGGGTACGATTCCGGTCAACTGTACTGAAGGTGGTTTCCCCTAAATGGTTGTATACTCTCCCTACATGCAAATGGGGGTACACTTCCTCTAAGTTCAACCTTCCTACTCTCTAACACATTATACTAATTAGTACATAGGCGTATAAACCGAACGGGTAGTCAAACGCGGTGCAAAAAAAAAAACCTTTGTAAAGTCCTATACGCAAAAGTCTCTCAATGTGGATTAGAGTCCTAAATTTTCCATCAAAAGTGATTCAGTGTAATGCATGCCTAAAATGTTAAACTGCTTGGCTACTGCTGAGGTTAGTTTCAAATTAATAAACAAATATGCAGTCCAATTCTAATAGGAGTTGCCTTTTATGCAATACAAACACAGTGTTATGCTGTTAACATTAATAACATCTAGCATTTGAATATTGAAAGTAGATCTAGTAGCTTTTATATCTGTCAAATAAGGTCTTTCAAAGAAAATTGTACTGAAGCTATATACAAGTGTTCAGTAAAATCCCTTATATTATAGAAGTAATTGTTTTTTAATTTGTTTGAGGTATTTAACTTTCACTTTCACTAAATTAAAACTAGAACATACACAACACCCAGCATCCGACCGTTAATTCATTACAGTGAAGGGAGAAACCTACATTTCATCAATTATTAATATTTCGGCCATACTAGAAATCGAGCCCGCGACCCTTAGTTCAATAGACAGACACGCTACCGACTGATCTAAGATGTCGAACTATCGTAGAAGCCTTGGTTGTGGTATGTGAAAGGGCTAAGGAATAAAATAAGAGTATGATACCTTTGCGTAGTTGGTAGTACAGTACGTCTTCCCACTCAGTTACGGGATCGATTCCTGACTGGGTTAACAAAAATGTTTAAATTGGTATTTCCGCTTTTGCAGTGATGAATTGACCCTTTGGGTGCTATGTTTGAAAAAGGATTTTGCTTGTTTGTAAGTTATGTGCTAATATAATAATTTAAGGAGCACATTAAATACCACTGATGAAATAAACATGGGAATGTTATAATTATCTGGTGTATTTGTTCGCAGACGCATAGTGAACACTGGCCTGGAAAACGTCCCTCAGCTCAGAAAACTTCAAGCGAACTCTATTCTACATATGGTGTGAGTCACACGTTTTTAGCAGAGTTGATGCGGGGTTGTAGAAGTACTCTATTTATAATACAATCATATATTAAGGGGACAGTTTACCTTAAAGGATATATCCTCACAACGCGATATATATTATTATAATGGAATTTATTAATCTAAGACCCGTAAGACAGTCCTTATTAACGGTCTTAAAAAGTTCTGTTGTGCCATATTAAGGGGGCCACCTCGGTAAGAGAGAAATTGCCGCGCAGACGTTCAGCTCCAACATAATATTTAATTCTAAGGCGCGTTATTTCAAAATATTGCTCACGCGAAAATAAAATTGAAATATTATAACAGGGCTCTTTTTCCTTAACAACCCTATAAATTGAGTCTTATTTATAGAAAATAATTTATGAAAATGGGACATTATCTCGTTTTCAACGATTGCTTAAGCATATTTGCAGAGCTATTGGAGTAGGCTTGATGAAAAGAGGCTCTAGATTTTGCCTTCCTCTAACGAATAGGTACACATTAATTTTTTTTGTAAGCTCACAACAGAAAATGTTTAAGATAGTTGAGAAATAGCAGCGAGCTTTCCTCCTTACCTTTTTTCTTATCTACATGACAAAGGGTGGCTTTAGGTTAAGGGTGAAGGAGAGTATAAGATTAGACAGAATAAAGCGGTAGTTCCAGAAAACGATGAATTGCAACGTATTTTTAAGTCGTGTGGCCTAACAGCGATTGATACTTTCTCGCTTACCGAGTCGGCCGCCTTAACAATTGTCTTTATTTATTTGAATAAAGATAGCTATATTTTCCTTGCCACTTAATTTAATCTCATAAATGCGATATTTTTCGTAAATCATCATTCATGATATTTTTAATTGATACAACTTTAAATAAGACGTTTTAAATTCATTTAATTTTAGCGTGAAACATATTTTTAAACCACAAACCATTTCTTAAATTATGCAAGATTAATAAACGTATGCAATTATGAAACCTGCACTATCCGTGAACCAAATAACTTTAAGAACGAGAATAATAATATGGTAAGTTTTGAGGGAAATACAAAAGTTCTACTCTCATGAATCATTTAAAATCACATGTACAGTTTTTAACTAGTGCTCCGTGCACTCTTTATGGGACTGAAATCTGACCTTTCCGGTCAAAGCCAGGCAGGATCGCCCAAGATAACATGAAAGTTGAACAGTTTGGAATTTCAAAATAGGGGTCCGGGATATGAAAAAGGGGTGGGGGCTCAAAATTCTTAAACTAATAGAAAACAAACTTTTTTATATGGTAGACAGTTGTAATTTTGTAGAGGCAGCTGCTTAGGATTATATTCGGTCCAAAAAGGGAGGAGGAAACTGGAGAGTAGATGAGGTTAAGTAATGATGAGTTACTTAATCTGTATTCATCACAATATATTACTAGGATAATAAAGTATCGCAGACCACGGTGGGAAGGACATGCAGCGTGAATGGGAGCTTCTAGAACCTTGTTCAGGGTACTTACTGGAAAATTCAATGGAACGATCATTGGGAAGACCTAGATGCAGATGAGAAGACCACATTAGAATGGACCCGGAAGATATAGGTATAATGAGGTGGACTAGATATAACTAGCACAAGATAAGGATATGGTGTAATGAGGTGGACTGAATAGAACTGATTCACGACAGAGATGGGTGTAATGGGGTGGACTGGATATAACTAGTTCAAGCTAGGGATAGGGTGTCATAAGGTGGACTTGATAGAACTAGCTCAAGATAGGGATAGGCTATAATTAGGTGGACTGGATAGAACTATCTCAAGCTAGGGATATGCTATAATGAAGTGGACTGGATGGAACTAGCTCAAGATAGGGATAGGGTGTAATGAGGTGGACTGGATAGAACTAGCTCAAGCTAGGGATAGGGTGTAATGAGGTGGAGTGGATATAACTAGCTCAAAATAGGGATAGAGTGTAATGAGGTGGACTGGATAGAACAAGCTCAAGATAGGGATAGGGGCCATACTTTTGTAAGTGTGGCAATGAGCTTTCGAGTTTCTAATGTCATAGAATAAGTAAATAATACAAGGCAGACAAAGAAACCTAAAAATAAAAAACAACAAAAAATAAATATTATCTTAAAGGGGATCCATAGCGTTACGATTGCAAAGCTAAATATCGAAGGATGAGCTATCACCTGTAGCAGAATCAACATAATAATTAAATTAAACAACTTCTGGTAACATAGCTTGATAAACCATGATTCTCTTTGAAAAACCATGATGCTTATACACTCAATGTATTAATTTTCTCTTTTAGTCTATTATTTCATTTACGCTCTTTGGTAAACCACTATGCTCATTTTTCCCATATATTTCTGAAATAATTCCTAATACTTGGTTTCACCTATCTTATGATCGTGCTTAGGCAAATATTTCGTTGTCAATGAATGGCGTTCCTTTGTGCACTCAGTTTGGAGGCTAGATAGGATTTTGTTTCAATGATCTAATTTATTTTAATTTATTTGATTCGTTTAACTGGTTTGGAATTGCCATAAATAATTCATGATTGTACAAGGAGAAACTTTAAAAATCCTAATTTGATACAGTTTTGATGTAGCTTAAGGTATGGCTACACGGAGCCGACCCGCACCGCACCGCACCGCATTTTCTAACCATTTTTATATTCTTTATGGACTGAGTAATATTACAAAATAAGTTTGTATTTTTATTTTTACTTGCATAGGTTTTCAGCTATTTTTATAAAAGTAGGTTATCTATTCATTACAAAGAATAAAGTTTTAAGTTAGCTAATAATTAAGAAGAAGAATGTTTGATGTTCAATATGTTG
This sequence comes from Timema bartmani, assembly GCA_902151455.1. NCBI lineage: Eukaryota > Metazoa > Arthropoda > Insecta > Phasmatodea > Timematidae > Timema > Timema bartmani. Next base: position 170,638 of record CABFWB010000999.1, on the reverse strand, counting down.
TATATAATATTGTTTATCTTGTACGTAATGTTGTAAACAATGACTACAGCGTCACACGTGCAACGGCTGTGAAATAAATGCCTAGTTTTACCATGAAAACAAAGTTCGGAAGCTCCCGAACATTTATTTCCGTTGGTAGGTGGCTACACGGTCAGCACCGCACCGCAAAAGTGCTGAGCAATGCTCTCTCGACGATTCGTCCGCGCCGATGCGGTGCGGTGCGGTGCGGACCGTGTAGCCACTTTCATTTAAAAACATGGATAGCATTCCACCGGAAAAATGCGGTGTGGTGCGGTGCGGTGCGGTGCGGTGCGGTGCGTATAGCCGGTCCTTTACTCGTGAGAAGAACGGGTCAAGGTGCTAGTTTTATATATATATAAATATATATATATATATAATAATATATAATATAGGCCTATATATTATATATAATATAATATATATATTATATATAATATTATATATTATATAATATATTATATATATTATATATAATATAATATATATAAGATAAGAAAGCGTGGGTTTAAGAAAACTTTAAAAAGTAAAAATATTTGAGTCACGGTAGACCTAATATAACTTGAAAATAATATTTTTGCTCACAATATTGATAAAATATAGCTAAAATAGGGCTCTATATTTGTCAGTTTATTGGTATTAAAATGAGTTTTCAAAATTGATAGCTTCATAATTTATTATTTGACGTAAGAGTATAATGAAAGTTATCTGTTTATTTTTAGATAATACTAAAGCCGAAATGGTATGTTGAATTTCGTTCAAACTTGATATCTAGATGGTATATGGTCATACCTCTTGGTAAAATCGTTATTGTGATAAGAGACTAAGGGTATCGTAGTTTTCTGATTTTGATAGATCATTATTTTTTGAAAATGGCTTTAGCAATTTTGTTCAAAATATACATCTGGGGAGTGTTTTACATAGTAAAGTGTAAACATATTTTATTAGAGAAAAATGTACTTAAGAATAATTTACCGATGACTAAATTTTAAATAGTTTTAAAATTTCGAAAAAAGTTTTAACGATTTGGTTCAAGTAGGTTCTGGGAAGTGAGTGTAATATTGTTTTTCTAAAGCTTATTTTTAATAATAGCTATAACAATTTTGTTCAAAATTTATATCTTAATATTTGTCAAAATATTATATTTTTTATAAGAGGAAAACTTATTCAAGGACTAAGGGTAGTTTAATCATAGCTGATTTTTAAAATCTGTGTTCCTAATTACAGTAGACTAAGTGAAAAACCATAGTCTATTGCACCATTTGTTAATATGCCAGAAAAACCAATGTTACTGTGAACGAATTATCCCCGCCTTCCTACCTTATTTCCTCTATGAAATGATCCATCCCATCCACACACAGTCAGAGATACAAAGATTCATTTTTTCATTGTTTGTTTGTTCAGAGACTTGGAGAACAACAGGATCAAGCGGGTGCCCACCAAGTCTGTCAAGGTCAGGACGGAGCAGTTGTAAGTGCTTATTATAGGTCTGTAAAGTTCCAGACGGACCATTTGTAAGTGCTTACTATAGGTCTGTCAAGGTCAGGACGGACCATTTGTAAGTGCTTACTATAGGTCTGTCAAGGTCAGGACGGACCATTTGTAAGTGCTTACTATATATATGTCAAGGTCAGGATGGACCATTTGTAAGTGCTTACTATAGGTTTGTCAAGGTCAGGATGGAGCAGTTGTAAGTGCTTAATATAGGTCTATCAAGCTCAGGATAGAGCAGTTGTAAGTGCTTATTATAGGTCTGTCAAGGTCAGGACGGACCATTTGTAAGTGCTTAATATAGGCCCGTCAAGGTCAGGACGGAGCAGTTGTAAGTGCTTACTATAGGTCCGTCAAGGTCAGGACGGAGCAGTTGTAAGTGCTTATTATAGGTCCATCAAGGTCAGGAGGGAGCAGTTGTAAGTGCTTGCTATAATTATGTCAGGGTCAGGACGGAGTAGTTGTAAGTGCTTATTATAAATATGTCAAGGTCAGGATGTAGCAGTTATAAGTGCTTATTAAATATGTTAAGGTCAGAGGGAAGCATTTGTAAGTGCTTATTATAGGTTTGTCAAGGGGAGGATGGAGCAGTTGTAAGTGCTTATTATTATTATTATTATTATTATTATTATTACTATTATTGTGGTTTAATGTATAAATATATAGTTGATTTTTTAAATGTATCTACATAGGGTGATTTGAAAAACTGCATATATAGGGAGGATGCACAATATTAATTTTGTATGGATGTCATTACTGTATTCTTTTCAAACTTTGCCAGTACCGTGGCCGATATGCATTTATTGGTAGATGTTTGTGAACGGCCATGTCTCTGTTTGGTCACTAACACTTCCGGTCTTTCGGAACTTTTCAATAAGTTTGACAACAGTGTCGTGTGTGATGTGTCTTCCTGGGGAGAGTCTCCTGTTGAATTCATCTGCGACAGCTTCTTGACCTAGCCGGGAGAATTATTTCTATAAGCTCTTGCTAAAAAAAAAGGCCATTTCAAAACGGCGCCTAAAAATCCCTATGTATGGAGACTTTTGAATCAACCTGTAGATATATTCAATAAAGCTATAAATATATGTGTGATTTAGCCATCCGAATGATTATTTCTATATTTTGTGAGGCAGTATATGTATTTAAAATTAACTTCACTTATTACAGTTTGCTCAACTATAATTTGATCGAGGAAGTTGAATCCCACGCATTTATAGATGCAGAGATCGCTAAGCTGTGAGTAAACGAAAAAAACCTTCAACTTTTGTAAAATGAGTGGTAGCATTGTAAATATGGTCGACGAAATTTTTGTTTGGCCATCAGAATGGGCTCTGTCTATTATAGCTGATCATATACATACTAATAAAATTTTGAGAATTTGGCTGGAGCCTATTTCCACGGCCGATTCTAGCTAGCACCGCGATTTTTAACAGCGCTGCTTGGAGATACTTTGTCTTAACAACGAACCTATGGCAGAAATCCGTAAGAGGTTTTTTTATTTTTACATACCACCGCGTCTTACTACCCCTTCGTGTTATACACCTATGTACTAATTACGCTAATGGTTTCAGGGATTAAGAAGGTTATATTTAGAGGAAGTGTGACCACATTTGCGTTTAAAACAATTTTGAGGGGGAAAAAAAACCTCAGCACACCCGACCGAGATTCGAACTTATATTTTCGTCATCGGTAGCCTAGCGTACTGTGATAAATAGCGTTAGACCATGCGGCCACCAAAGCGGGTCTCGCATGACTATTTCTTAAAAGATTATATATTACTAGAAAATGTCATGCCAACAATATTCCTACCGGCAGTCTGGGATTCGAGATAATGCTGTAATAATTCACTAAAGGATTCTACTGACGTGCTAAAATACTTTAAAAGTGTGTTTTCGTCTTTTATTTGCCAAACAATGTTAGAACTGTCCTCTTTCTAGTCTTGTTGAAAGTAGACTGTGAACCCAGTACCAATGACGCCATATTTTATAAACAAAATATCTTATGTAATTAAACATGTGAAAGTACTTCGTCATCTAAGTCAATTTTATTACTAAAACCTTAGAAGAAAATTCGGGAGATTACTGGCAGCGTAAAGCTTGATTCACACGCTCGCCGAAAAGTAGAAAGCAGAATCTGCGCAGTAATTCACACACTTTAAGTTGACCCATGATGGATTATAACGCTTTAAAACAGCTGATTATCAAAATTATTTATTTGCTAGTGGAAAAACATATATTTTAGATAATTCTCCCGATGGATGTTTACAAATTATAACGCTGTGTCGTGGCACAATCCAATACATCGATACACACGCTTTACATTAACGAGCTATTTCAAATCTCCTCACAGCGGCCAACGAAGTTGTCTGCTAGCGTCTGGCTGTAGAGCACATGCGCACTAATTTGAGATGGTTGGTTCTGAGATGTGATTGGTTCTCCTGTGTATAACATCTCGAGCAGAGCGAACAAAGTAGCGAATAGTTGAAATTTAGCAGTAACAGCTCGCGCCGATTAAGCGGAAATCTTGTGATTGGCTTAGAGCGCGTCACGTGACCACGTTTCTGTTCTGCGCTAGTATTTTGGTGAACGTGTGAATCCACAGTAACAGCAGTACTGCTATAGGCTGTCGTGCTCTCCAGTCGCACTGGTAAAATCGCTCGTGGAAATAGACCCATGCCTACTTGTAATGTCATGGCAAGTCAAGATATTATTCCCCATATTAATGTATTTAGGTTTCACTCAGCGAGCTTTAAAGATATAATATTGAAACAAAAAACCATAAATGCTTAAATATTTCTTAAAATAGTCTTAAATTGTCACAACATTATTCGTAGGTGTGTAAGAAACATGCTGTGAAGAATAGAAGTGCCCTCTAAGTGTAAGGAAGTGTTGTATATGACGTACTTTAAACCCATTGTCACATTTGCAGCAGAATCATGGACATTGAATGTAAGAGAGATTAGGAAGGTGGAGGCCATGGGAATGAAGTTTGTGAGGAGCATGTTAGCTATCACGAGGAGAAACAAGATTAGGAATTAAGTTGTCCAGGAAAGAGTGAGGGTACAGGGAGTACATGAGATAGTGAAGAAAGCAAGGCTGAGAAGGTGTTGGTATTATCCAGGAAAGAATGGGAGTACAGGGAGTAAATAAGATAGTGGAGGAAGCTGAGAAGGTGTTGGTATGTACAGTAGCCCCATGGCTTCTTTGGTGCTGACTGACAGCTCACAGCTGACAGCTGACGGCTTTGAAAAGCTACCAGACCAAATTATGTATCCCTACGCCGAATCATATGATCTGCAAAAAAAAAACATGTGTTTAGCAGCTGTCACTTCTGCCAGTCTAAATTTAGGTATATACCTAAATGTTGACTGTCATAAGTCAGCTGTGAACTGTCAGTCAGCACCAAAGAAGCTGTAACTAGGATGTAGAAGGAGAGGATGCAAAGAAAATAGTAGAGATAAAGTGTGTAGGGGAAAGACCACAAGGGAGGCCAAGTAAGAGATGGGAAGAGCAGATAACAGTACGTGGGCAAGTAATAGGATATAAATGGAAGCAATCAAAGGAGGAAGAATGGTGGAAAGATAAAGAAAGATGGAGGCATTTTACTAAACTGACCCGGCCACAAGTTGTAAACTATGATGATGGTTATTATGATGATGACTTCTCAGGATATTTGGTGTATTCAAGAAAGATGCTTGTAGTAATATTCTTGCTAGGCTGTAAGTTAAAAAAGTCCGTGGAAGCGAATGTATATTTAGAATAGGAAAGAAGAAAAATATAATTTTATACAGAAGGTAAATGCTGTCCAGGTACAAATAGTAGAGATAGTGTGTTGACTCGTTAGAGAAAGAGGGTAAGTGAAATCGTCATATAGACCAGAGGCCTCGCAAGTTGAAATGCTCATTTTCTTCCTTACGTTTTTTATTTTTTACATTGGTGTCTAATTGTGATAGTGCTTACTTAGACTGCTTAGGTGCTTAAAGATAGTGTGCAGCCCACTGAGAAAAATAGCTTTGAAATCTCCAAGTGGGGAAAGTCGTTAAAGACTCATTTTTACCATTTTTAATATACATTTCTACACCGTAACAATCACAATGGACTGTATTATAGGTGTTCTGTTGGACCAGTCGGGGCTTTGAATCTCAGCAGTAGGTGGTTGTTTAGTTATAAAGTGATTAGGACACATAACTATTAACATGTGGACGAATATCAGTCCGTCGTTTCTGGTACCATGATGGAGAGAGGTCAGGGTTCAAATTCCGACTGGATGTTTTTGAAATGTGTATTTGTGTAAGCTGATTTCCCACTCTTTTCTTCATGCAAATACATTTCCTCTGAGCTATACCTTCCTCGTCCTTATCTTATTGGGCGCGAGCATGTGGATAGCCAGAATAGGACAGAATATGTAGTTCACGGAATAATAATAAAACGATTAAAAGTTACCTTCATAGTTTTTTGTTTTGTTTTTTCTGTTACAGGAGCTTCAAAGGAAACAGAATGCTGACAAATATTCAACCCGAGGCGTTTCAAGGGTTGAAAAGCTTGCGTGACCTGTAAGTTTCTCTGTTAACGATAAACCTCAACAAACCCGTTGCATTATAGTTCCCCGCTCCAGTGGCCACATAGTATAGCGCGCTACTCGCGTGTTAGATTAGACTGCCGAAGACGGGGAGTTTGGGGTTCGATCCCGGTTGGGTGCACTGAAGATTTTTCCACACTCCCTCTACGCAAATATGGGTGCACTTCCTCTCATTTAAGCCTTCCTAAACCCTAACACATTAGTGTAATTAGTACGAAGGCGTGTAACCCAATGAGTAGTAAGACTCAGTGCAAAAAAAGTTGATTCACTGGTTGAGGAACATTTTGTAAGAGTTTAAAAAGTTAGTAGACTATAGTTCCGTTTTCATAGGGAGGGCCTTTTAGAAAGTACAAATATCTATTTACGGTCAATAGACTATTGATAACATTTCACTATGTTATCAGTATTATTTTATAGGTATTAAGCATATTTAACAAACGTTTAAGCTTCATAAAACATGACCTTAAATATGAATACATAAAAGTAGATATAATAAATTTTCTGGATGTAAGAGTATTTCTATGAACATTATACCTTAGATCCACTCTTATATATGTACACGCCATGAAATTTATTCATTAACTCTACCTTTAAACATTAAAAAACCTGCATATTTTATCATCGTATTTATAGTCTAGTCTCAGGAGTCAACCAATCTCCCAGTATAAGAATAACAAACAGTTCCGATAGAATGAAGGATTATTTGTCATTTGAAACCAAAGGTTTCTGTTTAATTTATCACGCAGAGGGATTATCTATTAAATTAAAATACATTTATTACTCATACCACAAGATGTCACCACATATAGTAATTATTTTATAAGCAGATAACCCGAATGGTTAGTAAGATGTGGTGCTTTTTTTTATCATTTAACAATAAACTGTATGAATAACCGAAAAGATTGAATACTTTGGGAGACTGGATTTTATGTCAATTTTTTTTAATTGTCATTACTGCATCCTAAAACTCGTTTGGGTTTGACGCATATGAACTAAATACGCTAACGTGTTAGAGATAAGAAGGGTTGAATTTAAATAAAATGGGAGGGAGAGTGGAAAACCATTTATGGAAAAACGCCCTCATAAAAGACTTGACAGAGATTCGGGCCCTGAGCCTCCCGCCATTGGCAGTCCAGTCCAAGAATGATGCCTTGGGCCATTTGACTTAGTGGGGAATGTTATTGTTATTGCTAAAATATTTTAAACTTAAAAAAGACTTTTTTAAACTTAAAAAAAAAATTTTCTTATCTGTGAGCATCGAGTCTTACAACTCAACCGGGAAATCTACATATTTACATAAAAAAGGTAAATAATTAATAAGGTTGAATTGAAAGGAAATATACCAGAAATTTTGTGGAGAGTGATTGGAACAATTAAAGAAAAAATCAGATCAGTGTGCCTTCTTATGATTCAAACACTGATCTCTTCGTAACCTGAAAACCAGACTAGATTGACGTCTTAATTTGTGTGATAACAAGTGTGGGCAAAACACCATATTAGGTATCTAAAAATAGATATTAATTTCTAAATAAAATAATTATATTAAAATTCCACTTCTAAGCTAATATAGTCTTACACAAAGCACACTAAAAATATATTATTCTACTAAAAGCAGCTTTTGAAGAAATAATCTCAATAACATCCCCTTTATAAGATAATATTATTTTACTAAAAGCCCCCTAAGAAGATATTATTTCACTTAAAAAACCTTGTGAATGGCTAATTTTGGAATTTTTTTTAATGCTTAACACAACGCCGTTCAGGCTATACTCATAAATTATACTTAATATTAAGGGGTAAGGATGAGCAAGAAATCATTTTAGTGGTAATCTACGCGAATTTTCTTTGAAGGAGAGTTAGAAACAATTTAGGAAAAGCCCCCTTCAGTACAACCAACCGGGATTCTAACCTCGATCTGCCCGTCATTAGCGTGCCAGTATAACACGAGATCGACGTCTTAGACCAGGGGTCTTCAACCCGAAGCCCCCCCCCCCTCTAACATTTTTTGCAGCCCACCGGCTCATGAAAAATATAAAATTATTTCAAGAGAGTAAAATGACAAATAAAGATTTATAGTTTACGTTGTTAAATAAAAAAATAAATACTATTTTAAGTTATTTTATAAACTATTTTAAGTTATTTTATAAACTATTTTTTCTTTATATGTGTGTGGACAATTTTACATTTTTATACATATGTACCTTGAACCAGCAAATTACAACTCTAGTAGACAAAGAAGAGAGTAATATTTCGGGTACGTTCGAACATAGTCGGAAATGTTCGCGTTCGCTCATTACCGCTAAGACACTCTGGATGTCAAAAGAAAAATAATATATTAAGTGTTCAATCCTAATATAAACTTTGGCCCTTGGACCTTAAAAGGTCTGTAACGTCTTATCATAGCTACAACGTTTAGTTTCAAAAAAGATACTAAATTACTCCAAATAATATTCTACCAAACTTAAATAATATGATGTTGTTCCAAACCCACAGTTATCCATTTCACTATGTGCATTCCAAGCTGACTATCTCCCAAGTCACACAACCGGCTACGCGAACGTGTGATCAAGACTGAATGCGCGAGTGAACTGACCCGGCCAACATTGAGTGTTCACTAAGGCCGCCGGGAAGTAAGACATTTCAGGCGCTATATGGTTCCACGTGGCCTAAATGACTGTTCTAGGGCTTTCTACAGCCTTCTCGTCACATATTCCCCTTTCACCACTACTCCCCCAACCCTTGTTTCTGTCTTGTGTGTAACCCATACCTTCCCCCTCTCTGAGTAAAAGATATCTAATAAATACCGCCAGGAGGTGGAGGACACTTCACTCTTGGCAGGATATCAATCTTGGACATATCTACATATTTTAAAATGTAAGAACTAGAATTTATTTTCGGCTTTTGTATTTCAAAATTCATTTTCGTCCTTTTTTTTCCATGATAATAATACTTTATGCTTTGGAAATTAAACTTAAATAAGAGTCCAGTTGACTCAAGTTTATATTATGTCAAATTGTGTACTGATTCAGTTAGTCCTTTCTGGAGATAAATGTTACTATCTATTCTAGGTCCTTTTTGACTATTAGAAATTGAACTTAAATAAATGTTGTAGAAAGAGTCTAGTTGACTCGTGTTTATATTATGTTAAATCTTGTACCAAATCAGTTAGTCCTTTCAAGAGAAAATTGTTACTGTCTATTCAAAGTCCTCCAAACTAGTGGAATAGAAATGTAATGATGGGAAGTTGTTGACTTAGAAAATGTTATATTTAAAATAAACTATTTTCTTGTTAGTCTTTTGGGGAAACTAAGGGAATGAAATGCTATTGGCTATTCCAAGTCCTCTCGGCTAGTGGCAATATATATGTAAATTTAGGACGTTATTCAATTCTACTTTTGATTAAACATGCTTGATGTTTATTTGTAGAAAAGAGAGAATACTGTAACGTAAATATTCGAGCTGTTTTCAATGAATCATATGTGTCTATATATCCTTTTAATATATATTTTTAATGCTTATCTCTTTGTTATTACTTATCCTTTATTTATAAATAAAACTTATGTTTATCTATTATCTTCCGGCTTGTTGACTTAAACTTTATTTCAATTTAACTAGGTGGTATACACCTTCCTGGTAATGTTGTTTAGTAATTTGCTGATTCATCATTTTTTGGTCCATCCTTGTTGGCTCACCGCAATGATGCAGAATGAATTGCTTGTAAATATGAGCGTATATATAATCTAATAACATATTCGTTTTTAATAGTCCTATCTGCTCAATCTGTATTGATTCCACCATTATTTTTGTAACTTTGTATGCCTGCCTTTGTCCTGGAGGATGAAAAGGCGATGCAGGTCGAATACCCCTGCCCTAAACCAATCGGCCACTGAAGCGGATCGAACGTTATTAAAATCTCCCTTAGAACATAATATTACTCTCCTAAATGTCCTCATTACAGCCATGCTCCTCAGTGATCTCTATCAGTTGTTGTGTATTGTTATGTTGTCAGAGATCTGTCTGAAACAGCCATCTCTCATCTACCGACCAGTGGCCTGAAAGAACTCGAGGTGTTGCGACTACAAGATACAGACAGCCTCAAGATCTTTCCTTCCATCTACCACTTCGAGGTATTTTGATCTTAATGGGGATATTTAGTGTTGACCTTATAAACGGCTACATACTGAAAACGCATGGACCTAATTTGTGTACCTGCTTTGGAATATATCAGAAGCGCGCAAAGTAGGAGCATCAAAAGCACACCATTGTGTGTAGTCTCCGAGGCCCACAAGGCAACACCTAACCTAACCTAACATAACCTAACCTAATAATTGTAAAGAGTAAGGGGTTTGTTTACAATACATGTTTGCCATGTTGCCAGGCTATACAGTTGTTTTTTCCCTGTGCACTTTAGATACGAGGTCTAATTGCGCTTTTGATCCATATCTTGGTGCGCTTTTTATATGAAGTTTCTCCCTCTTGTTAGTTTTCGATGTTCTCCGGTTTTAAACATACCGATTGTATCATCACTATGGGTGTGTGGAGCTTCATAAAGATCGAACGATGTTCTCCGGTTGTAAACATACCGATTGTATCATCACTATGGGTGTGTGGAGCTTCAAAAGATCGAAGTCAAAAGTTGGAGCCAACATCTCCTTCGCTTCAACTTCGGCCCCCACAACAACTTTCGGATATTCTAAACGTTTCAAAGTAAAAATAAAACTTTAATTTATTAATTAAATGATTTTAAATACGTATCTCACTAAATGTGACCTAGTTCTACATGTTTATATTCATTTTTGGAACAGCTACTAAAAAGCATCTTGACCCCAACTAGTGATTTAATGACTTTTTAAACTATATATAGTTAAAATCAGATAAGTCATCATTAAGGAAATAGTGGGCTTTGATTCCCCCCTCCCCTACCTAGCTACCAACAAATAAAAATAAATGGTACGGAACTCCGCACGGACTTTCTAACTCCATTGTTTAAAGATGGAGATATTTACTCAAAACTCGTAATATATGTGAAACAAAATAATATACATTAGCAAACCTGAGAAAAAATTGCGTTATACTTACGTTAACATTTTTAGAATTTTAAAGTTTAAGGAATTAAAGTCCTCACTAGTATATTTGAACCAAAAAAATCTATATTAGGTCCACAAAGGTCAATACTTCGTATTAAAATTTGGACTTTCGGTTAAAATTTTAGACATTTTATTAGGGGTTGCACATCTTATGGCTATCACATTTTTATTAAATACCTCATTTATAAATTTAGACCAAAAAATAAGCTAAATATTGAATTTTGAGTCTAAAATGATAGAGATAGATCATTGCTGTACAAACATTTCACCTAAGAAGTTAAAGGAAAAAGAACATCAACTTTTTGAAAGACTTACTTATTTACAGACTCTATGGCATTAGATAATTATTGCGTTAAAACTTTCTGTACAACTTAAGCTAAGAAAATGTTATTAATATATTTGCCAATTTATCATAAACTATTGTTTTTATAAAGATATGTTTCAATTAAAAGTTTTTTATTCTTAATAGTACTACAATTTTTCAATGATAAGTTAAAGGACATTTCCACTTCTGTAAAGTACCCTAAGATTCATTTTCATAGAAAAATGAAAATATTCATTTTGTTTATAATCTTAATCAATGCCCAGATACAAATTTTAATCAAAATCGTTAGAGTTGATTTTGATAAAATCGATTTTTTCTCTTTTCGCCCATTATTAAATTACTCTTAATTTTAGGGTTAAACAAACACACAGAAAGACGACGTTGCAAATACCACTTTTTAGGGTTTGGGGGGTCATGAAATGTCGATATCCCTCAACATCTCGGGTTGGATTTTTTTTATGGTCGCAATAATTTACCTTAAGTGTTAGAAAAGTTAAAAAATATATGTAGTTGTGTTTAGCTTAAAAATTATTGGTTTTATAAAATATGTTTTAGAAAAAATATTTGTATTATAAATAGACCTACATAATTTCGATGATAAGTAATTTCATATCTTAAATAGTTTCGGAAAAATAATACAAATTATAATTTGTGCATCAGACCGGAACTCTTAAGATCATTTTGCCAAAAAATTGAGAGTATCCATTTTGTTTTCAATATTGATTAATGCTTAGAAATGAAATTTAATCAAAATTGTTAAAGCCGATTTTGAGAAAATCGATATTTTTTTCTCTTTTTGCCCTTCAGTAAACTACCCTTAATTTTTGGGCTAGATATCTAATTCCAAAAATCCCTAAGGGAAGCCTTATGAAACCCCTAGATACCAAGTTTTAGCCCTATCAGTAAAATAGTTTAGGCTCTACTCCGAGGTACAGACAAAGAGACAGACGGAAATTCTAAAACTACCTTTTCGGACTCGGAGGGCCGTGAAACGTCGAAATTCGTCAAAATCTCGAGTTCGATTTTTTTGACGATCACAATAATTTATCTACCTGTAAGATAGCGGGAAAGTAAAAATAAAATTATATTGGTACAAACCATTTATTTTAAAATAATTAAAAGCAAAAGCAAACAAACATATCATATATATGATATCTATAATACATATCATGTATATATTATATATCATATTTATACATATCATGTAGCCTATAAATATATATGTCATGAAGGAATGCCTACAGTCAAATTAATGAATGTGTCAAGCAAATGTTACACATGAGGCGTGATGGGTATGTATGAAATTGTTCCCGTTTCGAACGTGAATGTCATCTACACACAGTTTGTTGTTCAATCCCGACCTTCACTCCCACAATTAAACGGAAAGTTAGCCCAAATAAGTGGAAAGCTCAGTCTAAATACTTGTTTTGTCTCTGTTCTTCAAATGTTGCCCTAATTAAACGATTGCACCAACTAACCGGTGACCTAATTAACCTTAATCCACTGTACAACTCAAAAATAACTTGTAGTGGTAAATAACAGTTAATTACCTGAGGGTTTAGTTCATTCCGATTCAAATTAGTGGGTTTATTCGCTTCGGTGGCTGCGTGGTCTAAAACACTAGATGAAAATGCCAATGACGGGACGATCAAAGTTCGAATCTCTGTCCGGTGTACTAAGGATGGTTTTTCAACCATTTGTTTTCCACTCCTCCTCCATGGAAATACGTTTGCACTTCTTATAAATATAACCTTCCCCATCCCTAAAACCATTAGCGTGATGAGTACATAAGCGTTTAACCCGAACGGGTAGTAAGACGCGGTGCTGAGAAAATAATTAATGGGTTAACTTTATAAAAGACAGATATGTGGGCTCGACGAATCTCCTCCTCCACCCTTAGGATTGCTAGGATTAATTGAATGTCTGAGACAGACGTGTAAATTCATCGTATCTCAGAGCTGTAATTAAATCATAATCTCAAGTGACCCAAAGTCGGCTTTATTCTGCGGCTAGTACAAGATTAATCTGAGGAGATTTGGCGAATATGTCGACCCCTGGTCACCGGTAGCTGTGGTTCACTGATAGCTCTGGGAGTCGGGGAATTAACACGTCCTTCACAAACTCTGCCTTAAAGGTGGAAGTGTATGGAACACGAGTTAAAGGTAGTATTCATACAGTTTTTGTACTAAACAATTTATTTATTTTTGTCAAAGGAAATCAAATAATTCTTCAATAGAAAAATAGAGTTTAATTTATTCACATGGTGACCTCAAAAGTTGTTGAATATCTGTCAAGGGTGTCCTGGAATTTAATGGCAACTTTTTCTCTTCATTTAAAAAGTTTATCAACTAATGCCACTATGCTCATGATGAATATTCAACAACTGTTGGTATCACCATTTGAAGAAAATTAAATTATATGCTTCTACTGGAGCAATCTTTTATTCATTTTGAGCAAAAAAATTGTTTTTATTTAAAAACTGCCAACAAACTTATATTTTCTCACGTCCACCATACTCCCGCCATATAAACTAAGAGTGATTAGTGATCTTGAGCATGGTAACAATCCTAAATAGTTCAGTGATAGAGCATTGGAACGCTAAGACGCTAAGTTGTTTTTAAACTATATTCAAGTTAATTTAAGGATGTATCCAGATACGGGTGTATCAGTAACCAAGGATAGTTTCCAAAGGTCAAAGCTTGTTTTTTTAAGCACCGCGTCATACTACCCGATCGTACTATACACTTAAGTACTAACTACGCTAATGGGGTAGTGATGAGGAAGTTGAAATTTATAGAAAGTGTAATCGCATTTGCGTGGAGAGAGTGAAAAACAATTTACAGGGTGTCTACCCTCCGGGAAAATCAGGTAAAACTGGAACTATACGGGAATTCGAAGTGGTCAGGGAAAAAACGGAGTAAGTCGGGAATTGGGTAAATTACAAAAAAATATCCGGGAAAATGTTGTTTTATTCAAAATATGAAATATAATAATCATTAAATTACAATGTGATTCAAACTGTCTTTTTTTTTTTTAGCTTTGTAATATTTTTATAATTTTTATAATTCCTAGTAGACTATGTTAATACAAATTAAAAGTTATGTTTATTTAAATTTTAAACCTTATTATTATTCATAAAATAATATAAGAAACCGTCGGGGTGGGGGTAGGGGGGAGATAGAAAGGTTTGACATACTTTTGAGTCGGGAATTTTAGGAAATGATCAGGGAAAACCAGTGAAATAGTTGGGAATTTCATTGGTCAAGTTGAGTAGACACCATGATTTAGAAAAACCAGCCTCATTGGGCCTACACCCGATGGAGATCGAACCACACTTTCCCCATCATCGGCAATTTAGTATATTTCCTCAGACAATGCGGCCCCCAAATAGTGTTCAAAGCTTGTTAAAACTGTACCTGTAATGTGTGCTTCCCTGTTCGGTATCCATTTGACTAATCACACATAATTTTTTCTCTACATAACTTACATGGGAACGTAATCCGTCCATACCATGCCAATGAGTTTTCAAGTGATTGAGGGTAAAAAACATTACACACGAGAGATATTTTATCACGCGATGTTTTTGACGCACGAATTTTATCCGCTGATATACATTGGTTCAAATGGGAGCGTTCACACAGGGTTATAGATAATAGAGCTGTGAAATTCCCGCACGCCCGGTCTAGAACAGCCGCTTGAATCCTGTGCCACATCAAAAACACAAGTGAACATGGAGAACAAGTGGGATTTACCCTCTCGTCTGAAAGCAACGTCAGAATTGATCGCTCGAATTAAAGTTCGCGAGACAAATAAATATCGCGCGATCAAATACCTCTCGTGTGAAAGGGTACTTAGCAACATGTCACGTCACGACGCTATAGGGTCTGTTTGTTTCAGTATCTGAAAGTAGCGTGGCTGACCTACCCGTACCACTGCTGTGCCTTCCAGTTTCCCGCCACCCACGACCCGGACGAGTTTGCGAAACATGAGGTAAGAACACATTGGTTTTTTTTTTATCATACTGTCAAATTTTTATAGAAATGGAAATTTAGAAAATACAAGCATATATTTTATTATTATTACTAGCACCACGTCTTACCACCCGTTCGGGTTATACGTACTTACGCTAATGTGTAATGGTAGGGTGATTGTGAGATGAAATGGAGGACCTACAGTTTAACGTGGGATCCGAACCACGGTGGAGGCCTGGCATTCCTCACATTCACAAGTTGTGATTAATACACGTCTTGTCAGAGGTGAAGGAAGGGTTTGGCATTCAGATAAATCTGTGCCGGGACCGAAGATTGAATCCCGGACCCCCAGCACAGAGGTCTGACACCTTACCCCTAGACCACCAGGTCACCCATATATTTTATCGTGGTCAATAATAATAATAACATTTTACAAAATCAACAGTACTATTTTATAGGTATTGATAGTATCTCAAATGTAAATTTTGGGATATCATGCATGACTTGACATATGAATACATGAAAGAAGGTCTAGCAGCTTTTATAGCTTTCTGATAAAGCCCTTGATAAGAAAATTACAATCTATGTAGTCAAATGTAATACATTCTTGTTTTCAATTAATTCATTTTTTATTAGGACAGATTATATATATTGAGACATGATTTACAAACTACCCACTTCGGTGGCTGCCTGGTCGAAGGCACGACACTCGCAGTAGAATAGACTACCGATGACGGGTAAATTGAGGTTCGAATCTCAGTCGGGTATACTGAGGGTGTTTTTTTTCCAAAATGGTTATTCGCTCTCTCTCTCTCTCTTTCTCAACGCAAGTGTGGGTACACTTCCTATAAATATAGCCTTCCTAATCCCTAAAACAACTAGCGTAAAGTACATAAGGTTCTAACCCGAACGGGTAGTAAGACGTGGTTCTAAAAAAAACAGAATTAACTTAATTCTAGACCATACACAGGCGTTAACTTATCACTGTGAAAAGGGAAACAAACACCAATGTTACCAATAATTTTTTTTTTTGCCTTGCTGGTAATCGAGTCCATGACCCTTAACTTACAAGGCATACAAGCTACTCACTGAGCTAAGGTGTTGGACGTCGGATAATCATATTTATAGTTATGTTATATCCGAGACTATGATAGTCTGTACTGATGCGCTGTTCCTGTTCCCACAGGAGTTTGTCTCCCAGCTTCACACCAAGTACTGCTCCGTGGCAGGTCGCAGGCGTCGCAGTCAGGATTTCGGACGCCTCGTCCTCTCCCCGGACAACCTGACCGAGCCGAGCTACGAGGATCCCGATTGGGGGGCCCTTAACAAGGCGCTTTATCCTGGGGGCTCCGACTGGGCGCAGGATGGGGTGTTCCACCAGAGTACTGTCGCCGTCAACCCCAGACTCGTGCAGGTCAGTGGTTGGTTGACTCTGCGTTCTACTACACGTCCGAGATATACCGGCACACGTTTAGTTACACTACTAGAGCAAGGGGGAGGAAGGTAATATTGAAATAAAATGTACTCACATTTGAGCGAAGGCAAGAAGAGAAATCACCGCTGAGATTTCAACATCGACCACTCTATTTAGCACCGCCTCTTACGCAAAATTTCTAACTATGCTAATATTTTAGTGATGATAAGGTTGCATTTTATAGAAAGTGTACCTTCATTTACGTGAAGAGAGAATGGACAGACATTTAGGGAAAACCACCCTCAGTACACCCAAGAGAGATTGGAGCCTCGATCTTCCCGTCATTGGCAATCCAGCCATCGGGAGAGTGACGCCATAGACCATTCAGCCACCTATGCAGGATTCATCTAATTAGTATTAATTTTTATCTATACGTTTGAACACTAAGCTTACCTAAGCAGGAAGCACGTGAACTAAAAGTCAAACTCTTCTAGTTTGGTTTTCCGACGGCTGGTAAGGAGGTCGGGGTTCTAATCCCAGCCGGTTGTACTGAAGGTATTTTCATTCAATTGTTTAGCTACTATCTCCACCGACTCACTTCTCTCTCTACCCACGCAAATGCGCTGCGCTTCATCTCATTTCTACCTACCACATCCCCGTAGCGCAACTATGCGATTAGTTTGGAATGGTAGTAAGACACATACCACAAAATTAAATAAATAACCATGTAAACAATCATAATTTCGAGAGTACTATTTCGAAAACTTTCTTGATACTCTCTAGAATAGTCGAGCAGAAATTCACAAACGCCAGAAACCAAATGTTGTTTTAATGATCCTAGGTGGAGCTGTAAGATAGTAGGAGAATAAATAGGGGAGGAGAAAAATACAAATCCCACTGTCATTTTAAATTAAGTCTTTTAATCCACAAATATCAATTTTACGATATTATACCAGTTACCTAAATTCGTTTCCAGGCCACTTGGGTCTTAGTGATTAATCAAAATACCTCCATTTTTTTTCTTTTCAAATTTATAATTTCATTTTTTAAACTATGTTAACGAGTCCATGTGTACATAGGAACACATGAAAGTAAACAGCAAACTCGTGTGCTAGTAAAAGTTTTATCAATATCCATTTTAGCACAATACCCGCTACGGTGGCCGCCTGCTCTATCACGCTACTCTCGCAGTAGACTAGACTACCGATGACGGGGAGCTTGAGGTTCTAATCTCGGTCGGGTGTACTAAGGGTGGTTTCCAACTCTCTCTATATATATCTCTCTATCTCTATCGCTATACCTCTATCTCTCTCTATCTTTTGTTCTCTATCACTATCTCTATCTTTCTCTATCTCTTGATCTCTATCACTATCTCTATCTCTACCTAAATGTGGTCAAAACATGAGCGTATAACCCGAACAGTTATTAAGACACTGTGTTAAAAAAAACCTTTAGCACATTTGATTGGCCCTATTTCGGCTACCCAGGCAGCCCCTAAGAACTATTTGATCGTATTTAAAAATAATACAATTAAATTGAAAGATTATGTGAATCCTATATGATCATCTTTTACAACATCCAGATACATTAAATACAGATACTTTTATTTTCAATTCTATTTATTTGGTATGGAAACCAAATTACGATACATCTGTTATTAATTATAAATAATATAAAATACGTGTAGTACTTTAAATCATTCATGCGTTGCTCCAAAAAGCGGATTTTAATTTTCCTGGTTAAAACGCGTCACTGTTTGTTTTACTGTACCAATATTGTTCCATTTGAACAGATTATTGAATGAATGGGGGTGGGAGGGTTTAGCATGTCCCTCCAGCCCTATTAACCATTTCTAACACCCGCGAAAGAGATCATTTATTCAGTTCTAAAAAAAACTCGTTACCGATAACCTCTTCATCCGATACGTGCCATTTTCCGATGATAACTTAATCTCTTTAACCTAAGTTTAAAATAAATGCCGTACTTGTTGTGAACTAACGCTTATCAAACGGATTTCGGCGGGACGTTATAAACACGCACAGGATGGACGACGAAATACCATTTGAAAGAATAATGACACGTATTGTATATTTTTTTCAAATACAACAGGTTATTTTAAATCTTTTTTACATGTACCACTTTACGCTTAACAAAATATATTTATTATTAGTTTTATTTTAGAATCATCACGGTCAGATTAGGTGTAGGAGATCATTTAATTTTTATTTATTTAATTTAAGAACCTGTCTCGTCCCACTGTTAAACAACGTAGGTACTTAGGTAGATCGATCAAATAACTCGAACTGGATGTCACATCATGTTACGGTTCTCTGTTTTCTTCTTTAAAAAAAACCAATGGAATTTAGAAAAAAAAAGTTGATAAAACGAAATAAAAAGCAACCATTTTAAAATAAAACAACAATTTTATTAATCCCAACTTCACTGTAACCGTATGAAGGATGCAGAAGACCACGCTTTTTTTTTTTT
>CABFWB010000999.1:81343-141741 GCA_902151455.1 Timema bartmani | reverse complement strand
GAGCACTTTACCCAAAGACCACCGAGGTCAAATAAAAAAAATATTAAACAATACTTTTCCCAACGTGGTATGATTTTTTAAAGACAATTATATTTCAGGGACCATGCGTTTTTATGTTATTTCTCAATGAACTTTGTGACTTCAATGGTTAGACATCTTCTTGGCTCGTACTTGAGTGCATGTTGTTTGACAACAAGCTATGAACTGAACATAAATATCTTGGTTAACAAAATACAATAACATACGGTACTTCAAGATATTATGAAAACTTTATTGCATGCTTTTTGTTGTTTTAACATAATTATGTATCAATTTACTGTCTTTTTTTTCCCACTGAAAGCTTTATTTTAAATTGTTGAAATTAATATTGTCCTATGAACTCAATTTTACAATTAAAATAAGTTTTCTTTCTTTAAAATGTAGGCATTATTAAAATATTTACAATTTGTTTCGAGTCATCCATTATATTTTATAATTGTCATAAATATCTGATTTTTAAATATTCATTAGAAAATGTAATTAATAAGAGGTGCCGTGTTAGACTTTTTCGAAATTCAACTAGTCCTTAAGTGGCACACTGGTCGGAAAAGTTTATTTATTTTTGGCGAACATGTGAATCAAGCCTTAGGGGTCCCAGGTTCGATTACCTGGCA
The DNA here is from genome assembly GCA_902151455.1 of Timema bartmani. NCBI lineage: Eukaryota > Metazoa > Arthropoda > Insecta > Phasmatodea > Timematidae > Timema > Timema bartmani. The sequence continues at coordinate 141,088 of CABFWB010000999.1, read as the reverse complement.
TGGCCGAAATATTTATCATTGGTATGTGGGTTTATCCTTTCACCGTGATAAATTATTTACTGGGGGCTGGGTGCTGTGTCTGCTCTATATTTAAGATAGTTTATAAATCGTGTGTTGATAATCAGTTGGTTTAGAAAGTGTATGTTAAATACCTCTAATAAATGGGGAATAAATGTAATTTTGTTGTTATTGTGAATTTGTTATTATGGATGCTATGTTATTGTAAATGTGTTATTTTATATTTGTTGTTACAGTATCGGCGAGACTTGTCGACCCTGCTCAGCCGTCACGACGTTTGCTCCAGAAAGTCCGCGAGGCGTAAGGCATCCCTGGCAGCCCGCAACAGCTCAACAGTTCCAGAACCAGGCCTTGGTCTGGATCCGGGGCCCAATAATAGGCCCCAGAGGAGCTCTTCCTCGGAAGGGACGTGTCCCCGGGGCTCTCCTCATCCTCTGCGAAACAGCAACACCAGACTTAACCTCAGTAGCGAACACGAAATGAGACTTAAAAGAGCTCTTGAGATGTCATCGTCAGACCCATCCCCCGTTTACATGAACTCTTTGGACTCTCATCTTTAGGATGTTTTGGACCTGTCAAACATCATGGACATCCCCCGTCTACAATAACTATTTGAACTTTAATCTCTAGGGTGTTTTGGTCTTGTCCAGCATCATGAACCATTCCCCGTTTACAAGAACTATTTGGACTCTCATTTCTAGGATTTTTGGGCCTGTTCAGCATTACGAACCATTCCCCATTTACATGAACTCATTGGACTATCGTATCTTTGGTGTTTTGATCCTGTACAACATCATGAACATTCCCCGTCTACAAGAACAATTTGCACCCTTATTCTCTAGGCTGTTATGGGCCTGTTAAACATCACGAACATCCCCCGTCTACAAGAACTATTTGTACCCTTGTCTCTAGGCTGTTATGGGCCTGTTAAACATCACAAACATCCCCGTCTACAAGAACTATTTGTACCCTTGTCTCTAGGCTGTTATGGGCCTGTCAAACATCACGAACATCCCCCCGTCTACAAAAAATATTTGGACTTTCATCTTTAGGGTGTTTTAGGCCTGGTCCCTTTTCAACACCAGTAGCTAGCTGCAAGCCGGGGGACATATTAAATATTGGCTAGTGACAATATTTGTAACCAAGGGGGCCAACTATTGGAACACTGATACGTACTGTAGACTATGAGAAAACCAGCAGTTTGTTATTTTAAAATATGGTTAGTGTCAGGTACATCAAATTTATTACACGATATCTTTGAGTCTTAGTGACAATTTAAATAATTTATAACCTAACTTAATATTACTACTTTCGATACTTTGATTCTTAGCCCCCAAATTCCATAAATGGAAATTCTAGCACTGAAGTGAAACGACATTACATATATATATTTATAGCCGTTTAAATTCAGTGCCTGAAAGTTGGTAAATGTTCTGAATATAGCCTTTGTGTTTGGTCATATTAAGCTTGGGCCTTTAACTTTAGTATTTTTAAATTGTTTTTCCACTTTTTCTAACATATTACAGTCTATTATACAAATAAATAACTTATTTTTAATGTGAGGTTGGGTGTATGGAAATAGATTAAAATTGTAAGTGTTGAGGAATCGAAAATTGAAATCGAAAAATCAAGGTTAAAATTTAAATATTTGAATTAGAACAGGAATTTTATCTCTTGTAAGTCTAGATAAAACCAAACTATGAGCTAATAGATATATCAACATGTTCCTATTTTATATTTCAAAAAAATTACTTTCATTTCCCGTTGATAAATTGTATTAAATGTACCGAAAGATGGAATCAGCTAATTTTAAATTAAATTTTAACCAAAATTACGCAGTTTTGTGATCAAGATATCGGTGGTGAAGTAAGACATGAAACTCTACTGCGTTATAAAAAAAAAAGGGTAGCATGAGAGGGGTGGTGGGTGTATACAATTACATTGCATGTCTATTACATCGCGTTTTTGGTACAAATACATTGCAGGTCCATCACGTCGAGTTTCCCCCACCTCTCTACACACAGATAACCATATTCTGACGTAGAACCAATAGAAATATAGAGTAAACCGACTCCCCTTGGGAGGGGGAGAGTTTCTAGACTGTCAGAAATATAATGTCCTTAAAAAAACTTGAAGACTTGAATTTGTAAATTCAAATTGCTGTGGTGCAACTAAAAACAAAGATGAAATAATAAAATAAGAATATAATACACAAATTAAAAATATACCTTTTTATCTAGACACTTTTTTTTCCAGAGGAATAAAAAACAAAATTATGGTGTATTTATTTTAGGAGTGTTCTAGATTCAGTTGCCTAGGCATATTGGTTATGGTGAAGTTTATTTAAGTTTTAAATAAGTCACACTTGTCTTTCAACCAGCCCCACCTTCAAAGTGAGAGTCACAGGGGAGAGTCAGGCACACTATCCTTGCAATCAGCCTTAACTTCAAGTGAGAGTCAGGCACGCTATCCTTGCAACCAGCCCCACCTTCAAAGTGAGAGTCAGGCACGCTATCCTTGCAACCAGCCCTACCTTCATAGTGAGAGTTAAAGGTGAGAGTCAGGCACACTAACCTTGCAATCAGCCTTAACTTCTAAGTTAGAGTCTGAGCTTAGTGTCAAACCCACAATCCTATCAAAACGCGATGTAATGTAACCGCAATGTATTTGTAATGCGATGTAATTGTATACATACGCCCCCTCAATCCTATTGGTTGTACGTCAGAGTAGGGTTGGCTGTGTGTAGAGAGGTGGGGGAAATGCGATGTGACCTGCAATGTATTTGTACCGAAACGCGATGTAATGGACATGCGATGTAATTGTATATATACGCCCCTTTAATCCTATTGGTTGTACGTCAGAATAGGGTTAGCTGTGTGTAGAGAGGTGGGGGAAATGCGACGTGATGGACCTGCAATGTATTTGTCCCAAAAACGCGATGTAATGGTGATAATATTGAGGGCAAATAAGAAAGAATAAAAGATTATATAGGCTACTGTCGTACAAAAAAACACAATTTTTTTACATCTTTTACCAACATCCAGGTCAAACCAAGCTACCAGAAAATGTCTCTTGGACAGAAAATATTCCCCCAATAGAGGTTTGACCTGTTCCCGATTGGCGCGATTTCGGATTTCCCGCAAAGTTCCCTATGGTTTTTATCTACCACACAGATAGATTATTAGTTCAATTATCTTAGGAAATTTTGAGTCTCCTATTTCATCCAAATTTGACTCAAATTATACGTTGCGTCCGCCACGTTGTATTTTTAAAGTTTTTTATTTTTCTTGTAGAGATGGCCATGCTCCATAGCGTACATACCAAATTTCAGTTCTCTGGGACTCAATTTTTAAATTGCATCCACCATTTTTTAGCCAGTTAAAGGAGGAAGAATGGTGTACGGATAGAGGAAGATGGAGGCATTTTACTAAACTGACCCGACAACAGGCTGGAAACAGTTTATGATGATGGTTTTGTAGCCGCCATATTGGGTGTTTCAAGTTTTAGATATATATCTCATAAAGATGGCTTGCTCCATAGCATCCATACCATCTATACCAAATTTCATTTCTTTAGGCTATCAGGAATTTGTAGAAAGAGCCCTGGAAGAATAGGCACTACCTGAATGTTCGTGTAAATTATTTGTTCACGTATGCGCACATGTGTTTTGCCATTGCACAGCCCTGAAAGTTTTATGTCTCATCTCACCTGATGTAATGAGGAGAAACATATATTTCACTTTCTTTAAAGAAATAGTCTTTTTTAATAAGATCAAAACAAAAAAATCTTTAAATAAATTATTATATTATTTTAGTGGTTTTGAGGTTTCAGAACTGTTATTCTCTTGATAAAGACCACAGTGTGTGGGTCTGTCCCTTGAACTAGGTGGCGCCCTTAAGGAGTGATAGTTCCCATTTAAACATACATTCTCAAATCAACACCCAGCTCATGTAAGTATGACTTCGCATTCGATTTTGAAAATTCTGGTTTGAACTGAACAACTGTTTTATGCTGGTTATCTGCTATTTGGAGGTTGTCATAAGGACCTAACAACCAATATGTCACATTTATTAAAATACTACCTAGTGTTATTATTCTCCTACTTCGAGACATTTCTCTAAGCTACTAAACGTTTTTTGAAACATTATTAAAGGGACCTTTATACTCGATTCGTGTTTTTTAGACACACATGACCATATTGTATGGTTATTGTTGTAAGAAAGAGCTACCACAAAGTTATCATCACTTATCAAAGTGTTATTTAAATATTTAGCTGAAAATAAATGCAACAGCCTAGTCTGTAGCATTATACTGGCAGTAAATGTGACAATATTTTTAAGTGTTATTTATGTTTTCAATTTATTACAGTACTTTTTATATTAGTTATTTTAAACTAAGAGCTAAATCAAAGTGTATTTCATGTAGGCCTATTCCATTTATTTTATATAGTATTTTAAAATAAAGACTAGCTTAGTGCTAAGTTGTATCAAGTATTTTCTTTAAGAAAGCCTTCACGTTTTATATTAATAAAATTAATATTATATTTTAAGGTGAGCAATATTATATCAAAATATTATTTTTGGGCATATTTTTAAGAAAGATTTACTCATTTGTAAATTATTATTATTAAATTTCCGTGTCCAGGTGTAATTTTTCAATGTAAATAATGTGTTATTTTATGCTCAAACGGAAGGTCGAAACTAAATTTTGATGTTCCCACAATCTAGTGGTAATAATATGGAAAAGTTTAGAGGAAAACAGATTTTTTAAACTTTTCTTGGGATACTTAATATCTTAATTTTCCAGTAATCTATGGATTTACTATGGAGGATGTTTGAGAGAAACAGAATTATTGTGATTTACCACCTGGATTTTTTTTTTACTATTACTTTTTTTAGCGCCGCCTCTTACTACCTGCTCGGATTGTACGCAGATGTACTAATTATACTAATTATACTATTGAGTTAGGGAACAATAAGGTTGAATTTATAGGAAGTGTACCCAAATTTGCGTGGAGGAAGAGTGGAAAGCCATATTGGGAGAAATAAACCTCAGTAAAACCAACCGGGATTCAAATCCTGATCTCCCCGTCATCAGACTAGAGTGACGCCATAGACCATGCTAATTTTTCAATGTAAATAATGTGTTATTTTATGCTCAAACGGAAGGTCGAAACTAAATTTTGATGTTCCCACAATCTAGTAGTAATATTATGGAAAATATTTTAGGAAAACAGACTTTGCTTGGGATACTTGATATCTTAATTTTCCAGTAGTCTATGGATTTACTAAGGAGGATGTTTGAGAGAATCAGAATTATTGTGATACACCACCTTGAATTATTTTTATTATTATTACTTTTTTTTAGCGCCACGTTTTACTACCTGCTCGGGTTGTATGCAGATTTACTAATTATACTAGTGAGTTAGGGGGACAGTAAGATGAATTTATAGGAAGTGTACCCACATTTGCGTGGAGGAAGAGTGGAAAGCCATATTGGGGGAATAAATAAACCTCAGTAAAACCAACCGGGATTCAAATCCTGATCTCCCCGTCATCAGACTAGAGTGACGCCATAGACCATGCAGCCAACGAATCAAGTTATTACTTATTTATAGAGTTAATGATAAAAAGATACTTCTTAAACCAAGCTATTTATCATGTATTTTGAGTAATTTTTAAACATGATACATTTTAAAAAATAAGTAAATTATCACAATTGTTTTTAATACATTTCTCTCTATCATATAATTTAAAATATTTCTCAGACACTACCGAATTTTAACAAAATCGTTGGAGACATTTTCAACATATTTTGAATTTTCAGAAATTTGTCTTCATAAACAACCCTTAACTTCATAAATGGAATTAAAATCATGATTTGGCCTCGAGGTGTAACCAATAATATCTAAATATCAAGTTTGAACAAAATATGTGGACCCGTTTCAACTGTAGCCCCAGGGACATACTTGGGAACACAAAATTGTAAAGGCCACATTTATTTAATTCAGCAGCACATAAAAGTCTGGATTTATAATTTATCCTAGGCTATTTTTGTTTTGTTTTACGATTACAATACTTTATCTATATTTTAGATTGAAGAAATATAATCAGCCTTTTTAAGTGAAGCTGTGTGTTTTACCGCATTCCCTTTGAGACGTGGCGTATTTTCTCTACTTGGAATGAAAACGTGAATACCCTTTTCGATGGCCGCGTGGTCTAACGCGCTATTCTCGTAGTAGACTATACTGCCGATGACAGGGAAATCAAGGTTCGAATCTCGGTCAAGTGTACTGAGGGTGGTTTTTCCAAAGTGGTTTTCCACTCTCTCTCTCTCTTCCTTCCTCTCTCTCTCTCTCTCTCTACGCAAATGTGGGTACAAATCTTATTAATATAACCTTCCTAATCCCTAAAACCATTAGTGTTATTAGTAAATAAACGTATAATCCAAATGGGTAGTAAAAGGTGGTGCTAAAAAAATTAATAAAAAATACATAGATGTATCATGTTTATACAGCTATTTAATTTAATGGATAATTGTTAAGCCAAGCTATTTGTTATGAAACCGTCAAATTTGAGGGATTCTGTAAATTTTGGTGGCTGTATAATAAATTTAAAGACATTTAACCTCTTAATCTACTTTAGCTTACTTCATATATATAATTTATGTTAATATAGAGTAATATATAAATGCCATATGACAGGGTTCCAGATGTCATAAAATTGGGTGAGGTGTCTAATTAAGGTGAGATGGTAAGGATTGCGAGTTAAAAGGAATATTTTTACAGTTTTTTATAAAAAAAAATTTCGTCAAATTAAATTTAAAAAAATTTCCAGTAGAAATATGATTTAATTTTACCCCTATGGCTATCTCCACATTTATTGAATATTTGTTAAAGGGGGCCTAGAATTTTATGAAATCTTTTATCTTCGTTTAGAAAATTAAGCTCTATGTCAAACTGGAGTGGAACAATATTTTATTTATTTTGGCTTGAAAAATGTTTTTTGTGAAAACTGCAAAATCATATTTTTCTTATAATTTATTTAAAATACCATTTTAGTTAGTTATTATATAAGCTAATATTTCAAGAGGGTGGTTTTCAACCATCAAAACACCCTTTAACCTTAAATGTGTGCCCATTTATTACATAAATTAAATTTATTTAATGATACATTAATTTGTGGACCAGCATTACAAACTTTGGTTTCAAAATTATTAATTTTTAAATTGACCATAGCCAATAGATATTCCTGTATTTATGTTTTATTTCCCTTCGATTTGATCTTTTAGAAATCACCAAACAAATAATCGACTCGAGAATCAGATCGTGACCTTCGACTTAATCTAATAAATAAATAAATCGAGGGTAAAGAATCGATTTTAGTAATGATCCAGTGAAGCATTTCTAACATCACTAGTCATGGAGTGTTCGATGAATAGGAATGTGATATCGAAAAAAGTATCGATATTGTACTCATTAAAAGAATTGGAAGAAAAATATCGATACCATATTAGTATCAGAAGAAAAGTATCGATAACCATAAGTATCGGTATCGAAACGCACATAAACTTTTCTGCTTCGTCTGCTTGGGGCACTCTTGAGTTGACTACATAATCTTCTTTTGTTTAGTTTGTGATGATCATGCTCATTAATAAATGGGTATAGACTGGTCGCCCCTCGCCCCATCGCCAGGTCAAGCATAAGGCTGTATTGATAAACAAAGATGAAAGAACAGCTATGAAATGTGACGAGCTAAAATAGACTTGAATCCTAGAGTGGTTTCTTGCTTGTCGTGCAGAAAATGAGTGAGAAATAGCGTCATTTGTTCTACCTCCCCTGTCCGCCCTAGTAAACAATTAATCCCAGAATGAGTGAAGATAGCAAAAAAGTTGGGTCTTTCGATACTGATCCGATACCGGAGTGTGATAAGAGTATCGGGAAAAAAAATGCATAGAGTAAAAAAATACTAGTATCGAAAGGAAAATATCGATATAAATAAAGTATCGATACTTTTTTCACATCCCTATCGATGAGATGGATAGTAAGTAATATGACTCCTGTTTTATTGCTGCAATATATTGTGTTGAGACAATTGTAGCTTCAATTATTTCAAGTCTTCGACCAAGTGTTTGATCAATACGTACCCGTATTGCTTATCAATTGAAGAGCAGGATAAGAAGAAACTTGACCACAAGTAATTTCAATTTAAAAAGTTTTTTTTCCGAAGGTGAACAAGCATCGCGTTCTAAATAAAGCAATGGCGTGTGCTGTTTACACGATAATGACTGAAAGATTTCAAATTGTGTTTAACTATGAGTAATAAAAGAGAAAATTGTCTCAAAATTATTTACATAGGTTAAATGAACTATTTTTACAAGCAATTAGCTCAGTCGGTAGTGAATCTATGTACTAATCTAAGAGTCGAGGGTTTATTTCCATTCAAGGTTTAAGATGTATCACTTTAGAATTGGAGATTCTTCTCTTTATCAAAGTGAAAAATTGACAGTCAAAGGTTTGGTTATTGGGCTGGTCCTATACTTAAGTTAATATATGTCACTAATAACCAGTAAACGAGAAATAAAGTGTACACAAGTTTTGTTTGTTAAGTTTGAAGCATCACACAGCTCCAAAAACATTAAACGAAAAAAGAAAGTTGAGAGTGTATTCAGTATTGTTTCTTGATATAGGCCTATAATATGTTTAGTTGTGAAAAATATTTTATTTATCTGTGTAAAAGTGTTGTTCTGAACAATCAAAACAGTATTCTTGAGAAATAAATATTGTTACATGAAAATAATATGTTCTACTTGCTTACCCCCCAGGAATCAACTTTATTAGATATTTGTTAAAAAGAATACGTATTGCGGGTTCGAAGGGGAATAAATGGTAAGGTGCGCCGCACATACTTTATCGCTTCTTTACTAAATTGTACTTATAAGTTGTAGCTCTTAAGATACATGAAATTAAATAATAAAGTTGTTTTAAAACCTTATGTGGAAAAAAAGAACACATGAAACAATATACACTGTTACAGAAACATATTATATATTCTGTGCATTTTTAACTCTCCATTTTACCAACGCTATTAAAAATAATATTTGCCTATAACTCATAAAATATTGATTTTATAAAATATTATTTTAGTTATAAATTGTTATTTTTTAAAAGTCATCCAACCTCGCAAACATAAGCTAGTTTCTTTCTTAACACCTCGTCTTACTACCCATTCGGGTTATTACCCTATGTACTAATTACACTAATGGTTTTTAGGAATTAGGAAGATTATATTAATATGAAGTGTACCCGAATTTGCGTGAAGGGAAAGTGGACAACCATTTAGTAAAAACCCCCCTCAGTACACCCGACAGAGATTCAAACCTTGATCTCTCTGTCATCGGCAGTTTAGTCTACAGCAAGAGTAGAGCCTTAGACCACGCGGCTACGGAAGCTGGTCATAAACCAGTTTGTATTGCAAATATTTACGAAGATAAGAACCAAATAGGAATTTTCCGCTTATGTAAGGTGAACCACCCCTTGTCACTTTAAAGCAAATATCATAAGGGAAGGAACTTAGAGATGGACCAAGTTCAGTAAATATCAAAATTAAAAGTAAAAATAAATGTGTTTGGTGAAATCTTATATTACAAAATGTATACTTTTCTGCATCTTAACAATAGGTTTCATAATGATGCAACAAATCCCGCATTAGGTCGATTGTACTTTGTCACCTCCACGTGATAATTCTTTGTTATAACAAAAGTTCGAGTTGCCAAACACATCAAGGTAAGTAGAGAGCGTTCATAGATCATAGCAAAATTGGATCCATATACCCCATAAATCAACAAAATGTATAAACATGAAATCTCAATACATACAATACTACAATAGTCCATGGATATTCAAGCACCTTTAGCTAGATTTAATAAAATCTATCGGTTACCATGGTAATGTAATCAATTGGTAACCATGGAAATGTAAGCTAATAGTTACTAAGTAAATGTAGATAAATAACTTTACCGTGGCAATGTAATCAATTAGTATCCATAGTAATGTGAACAAATGGCTACCATGGCAATTTAAGCAATTGGTAGCCATGAAAATATAAACAAATGGTTACAATGGCAATTTGAGCTTTATAATATAAAGTAAACACACTCGATAAAACCAGTGTTATCTTAAATTTATCTGTAATTATCACCTTAGATATCAACCTACTCAAAAAAAATCAGAAGTGACGGGAAAATCAAATACGGGACTTTTGGTTTTAAGTCGGACTACTCAAAAAACTTTAAAACATAAATGAACACTTGACAGATTAAGAGTAGCCTAATTCTCTTTAATCTACTCCACTTTAATAAATAAGGTTATAATTTTTAATGGAAATTAAGAAAATAAATATTTGTATAAAACAAAATAAAATAAAAGTGGAAATCATCATCTTACTGTTTCCAGCCTGTGGCCGGGTCAGTTTAGTAAAATGCCTCCATCTTCCTCTTTCCTTTCACCATTTTTCCTCCTTTAATTTCTTCCATTCTTATTACCTCACTTGAACATTTTCTGTTATCTGCTCCTCCTATCTCTTTCTTGGCCTCCCTTACGGTCTTTTTCCTACATTCTTCATTTCCAACATTTTCTTTGGCATCTTCCCTTTTTCCATCGTCATTACATGCCCATAGCATCTCAGTCTTGCTTCCTCTACTATCAAGCTGAAATAAATATCCATATCGATTGTTTATTTTTAGTTTCGATTGATTATTAAATATATTCCACACAATAATTTCTATCCCAATGAATGCACTTCTTAGACATTCCATAAAAGAAACTCTCTACGATAAAAAGAAAATAATCAAGAATATTAATGAATTCTTGAATATAAGGAGTTTTCAATGATAGAGCAATTTGTTAAGAAAGTAATTTTTTTCTGATGATTCAAGATGAACTTCAAATGTTTATATATGTCAGAATATATAACTTCCTTTTTAGACTTGTGGAAACAAATATGAAAGTTTTCTCGTAATGCAGGCTAATTCACAAAAAACACTCAAATAATAAAAATATGGTCACGTCCATGTTCCTCAGCTGAAGGATGATTTTAATTTTGTTGTTTGCTTGACTATTGGGCTCACAGCCCAATTGAGTTTTTGTCACTTAAGCTCATTCTTTAGAGGCTTACATTATTCTCACAAGAATTTGAGTGCCCGCCTCTTTTAAACCATTAAATATGTTTGGTCACCATTGATATATTGCATGCCATTTAAATTTGATGCCACAACAGAGAAAGCCAAGGTTAACAGAGTTATTTAATTTGCTCATTTCAAACCAGCAGCCAATGAGCTTCATGTTCTGTAGGTTCTACTGAAAAATAATTTAATTTGAAACGATTTTAATAAAGATTCACCAGACCTAAGTAAAATAAAAAATTGTCAAAAATATTCCTGTGGATCTGGGTTTGAGTAACATTTATTATATTATATTGAATAACAGAACCACAACCGTGGAGTGATATAATTTATTGCTTTGTTCATTTCATAAAACTCTATAGGAACGCTAAATGAACAGCACGAAATACCACAAAATAATAAGTATTTAAACCAAGAGGCAAGAAATGCATGAACCCTTGCCCATTTGATGAAATGAAAATTGTTTTCCTATCAACTTATAAAAAGCTTAACAGAAATTAGTTTTAAGATATTTTTGTTAAGAATATAAACTAACCTAACTTAAATAAGCTTAGCCTTCCATTCTAAGACGATTTAAGGTTTGGGCCATAAATTTTCTTCGCTTGTCGATCATACGGACGGGTCAAACGCTCATCCTGTCCACGAATTGGGTAGCAATTGTAGCCGCCCAGTTCATGCCTGTTCGTGAACATGTAAACCCCCTTTCACCCCCCTCCCCCCATTATCCCCGTTTAGAAATAACAATCGGGGATGGTAACAAGAGAGTTATTTTATTAATATAACAAATCGCATACAACTCAATAAGAGAGTGAGACAACAAAAGCGTTAGGCACTGGAAATTTGCATTAGAGACAAACATTGATTTAATTGAAGACTAGTTTGATGAACCTCAGAAATTAACCAAAACCCAAACGGCATTATACACTGTGAGACAAGTGGTCAAAGGTAACTTCTGACATGATACAATACTCTCGCCCATAAATGGCGTCTCAAAACACATTAAATAATCTTTACTAAATTGACCTTCATATTAATCTCAATTAGTCCTGTCATAACAACAAATTAATTATCACTGAAGGATCCAGGTATAAATGATCAATCAGGAATGCGATCCAGCAAATACACACGAGAGTTAAGTTACACTCATTGACAGTTCTCAAAGGTCAAACAATAACAATATAGTACCATTTAACAAATCTCCTCCCAACAGAATATAAGAATATTAGACGTATTAGAATCTATTCACAAAGGTCATAATATTGAAAACTATGCCGCCCAGCGGCTTGCAACAACATTAGTTAATAAAGTCAAGACTGTGGTATAATCTCGCCGACTTGCGGCCCTTTGTTTGACTAACAACTTATAAACTTTAAAAATTTTCAACAATGACAAATAGTAATAAATAACAAGATGAATACAATTCCCTAAAATATTAAAATAAGAAGAGCTGGCAAACGACGCCATCAGTTTAAATGACCGTCCCAAGTGGCGGTACCCAAAGGATAAAAAAAAACATCCGTTAAGCGGATAAGAAAGGTTTCAAAATAAGACACATGATCCAAAAGTCCCCCATTGGGATCATAGTAAAGCTGAACGAACGGTTTGAAATAACCGCCCAAAGATATTAAATATTATCATGGCTTTAAGAGCCCAAAATTGTCGTGAGAAGGCAAAGTACTTAAATATTGTGCTTTATAACTTTACTTGCNTCTCAATTCTTCTTTACGCGGCTCCCGTCTGGAGTCATGTCCCCCCCCGTAATCTCAGACCATTGGTCTCCTTTTTCCACCGTGGTCTTCGTCTTATTCTAGGTCTTCCTCCCCGATCCCGTAACTCAGAAATCTACGCTGAGTCGGGACTCCCACCTCTCGACTTCATTTTGCATCAGCGGACAGATAAATTTTTCCATAAACTCAGAAACTCAGATAACCCTCTCATCAGAACCATCGGTGCCGATCCCGGGGGGCCTGCTCGCCCTCACCGCCGCATACGCCACCTCTTACAACAGCCCCCACCAAGTGTAGTGGAGCTTCTCTGGGCCCAAGTTATTGGTACCCTAACTGACAATTAACTCTTCACAAAAATATAACTCTTAAAGCCTAATTTTATTCATCCCTGAGTGCAGCGGGTTTTTTTTGAGAATTTTTCCCTGCATCCTTCAGTTGCTATTCTGTCAAAATGTGTTGTGTATTATAGTTCAAATTTACATTTGATAACTTTAATGTTGGTATTTGTATCACCCTTTGTCAATGAAAATGTATATATTATGTCTCTTTAACGAATAAACTAAACTAAACTATGTACATATTGTTATGCTTTAAAATTGATTCATTGTTTCTCGAATAAAACCATTGTTTTTTTCTGAATCTTTGACTATTATTTCTCTAAGGGGGCTACACAATCAAACATAGAAAAATCAAACTGAAATTAAAAGCAAGGAGGAATTATTTAATTTTAAATTCTGATGGCGATCCCAAATTTAAAACAAAATTACGTAAATATTAAAGGCATATAACAAAATAACAAAGAGATGAATGTCTCTCCGACCAAAACAAAGGAAGACAAACATACAAGATCGAGGTAAGGAAGGGATTTAATAAAACATGATTGATCAACTGTTAACATAAAGTTCATTTACTTCTTATAAATATAAGATGGGGTGAGAGAGTCCATGGCACATGTGATGTGAGTCACAAACGCTAAATGGTCATTTTTAAAATACTTGCTGTCGTTCAAATGATATATTTTTTTTCATTCACAATGAAATTGTTATGTTTAAAACAAATCATAAAAGATTATTTAATTTTATAATAGCCACATCAATTTAAGATCATGGTAAGTTTCAAACCGAACAGTTTGGTATAGTCAAGAAGTCGACCTGGTCGTAAGCACTCACAAAGCCATGGCTTGGAAAGTACTTGGTTCATGTCATTGATCTCTATAATATAACTGGATGGGCATACACATACACATTGCCAAGGACTAAAGCGTGACACTCAAGTTTATTGTCTGTTACACTGTGTGGGGACAGATTTAATGGTTTCTTTCATTGTTCTTATGTGAAAACATGTCTCTGATGAATAAAAGTGTTATTTTTTTTAAATAGTGAAGTATTATACCACACTTTCCTGAAAAAAACATTTACGTTAAAGGATATACAATTCAGTTTTACAGGTAATACTGTACAAATACGAATAAAATCTTTAACATATTTAAATATGTAGCTATCATCAATGTTGTTTACAGTTTGCCAGGACTACACTTATATTTAAAGTTTGTTATTAGTTTGTATATTGGTTTCAGAAATCATATTATATTGAAAGTTCGATAAATATAATGAATAAGGTATCTCAAAACTTGATTAAATTTATTTGAATGACAAACTTTATATAGTTGCCATACATTCAAACTATCACTTAGGTTATAGGCTTGTAGAAAGTATTATTATATAATCTTTTTTTTTAAAGTTGACTCATGTCTTGTATATTGCTTTCAGAAACCATATTTTATGTTGAAAGTTCGATAACTATAATGAAACAAGTTAGCTAAAAACTGTATTACATTTGTTTGTGTAGAAGTCTTATGTTCAAATGATAATTTTTGTTATAGGCTTGAAGGAAGAACGGTATCTACTAAACCCTGATTTTAGTAATAATCCCAATCTGTAAGGCTTTATTTCGTACGAGAATACTATTATATATATATTTTTTTAGTAGGATAAACGGCCATTTAGAACGGAAGTATAAATTACCTTCTGGGAGATCTTTTATCTTAATTAAATACAGCTATTAAGTAGGATTCTTGTACGAGATAAAGCCTTACAAGCGAGCTTCTTTAAAAAAATCATCGCAAATATTAAGCTAGATCAACTTATTTAAAGAAAAACTAACCAGTTTCGAACTTTATTATGCTCTTCAAAGCTTTTACTAACATATTTATTTCATTCAAATAATCACACATTGTTGTATTTAATATATTCAATCAAATAAATGAACGATGTCAAAATACCACATTGCTTTGTATGGGTGTAGGACAGATAGATATACCTGAAAGTTTCTCTCTCTTACACAATGGTATGAAGACGACAGCTCGAAAATTTCAGCCAAAGATGTCCATCTAGTTATATTATATAAATCCATGGTTCATGTACATCGCTTCAAATTCAACCACGAAAACACGCCTAGAAAAATGATTGACCGTGTGAACCCGAATTATTTAGAAAATTTAATATTTTGTGTTGGCTAACTTTAAACTAATGGTAACGTAATTGGTTAAAAGCATGGCTCTTTTTCTATGAAGCATGGTAACTTTTTGAGTTTGTTGTTTCCGCTATTATTTTCTCAGAACTCATATCACTTAAACCCTATGTAAAGTCGAGACACTTATTTTCAGAACAAGGTAATGCTTAAAACAATATTCGTGTAGAAGTTGGGTGTGATATCAACATTGTGAATTCCTGACAATTTAAAATTGAGTGGCGGAGCATACCCCCCATAGTCACTAAACTATACTTTCATCATTGAGATCAAGTTATAGAATTCTTTCTAAATGCTTTCATGTTGCTCTACCTCCTCCAACCTCCTCTACATTCCTAAGGCGTATACTTGGTGGATTTATTTGAAACTACCTTCGCTGTTATTTTATAAAAAATTTACTTTGCTTAGGAAAAATTTCCACACTTTAATCCTCCCAAGGAATGATCCGAAGCTTGCGAGAGATTTTTATACTGTCATCTTTATAATTATTTTTATTTGATTTTGCACAAATCATTTCTTGCCCGTTGCATAGTGAGCTCATTTGCTTTATTTTTCTTTTCTATTTTTTTTAATTGGCTTATTTTTATGCTCCATATCTCATGTTAAGGCTATCCGCATATTCACACTAATAGTTTTGGGATGAATGAGGTAAAAGTTAGTGAAAATGTACCCAAATGTGTGTGGAGGGAGGGGAGAAGACCATATATGAAAAACATCCTCGGTATAACCGGCAAAAATTTTGAAACCCGACCAGTTCTGCAAACCTCACTAAACAATAAGTTTAATCCACGTCCACACCAATGTGGGGGAATTTTAAGTAATTATTTAGTTTGGATTGTTAAATAATTTGCAAAATACTATATTTCTTTGGTTCTAAAAGACACTTTTTTTTTCTAATTAAACGTCTCTAGAATCGGGGAGTGTCTTAGAATTGCAGTTCTTTTTTTGCCAACGGTCTCTATGGCACAAAAGACAATATATTATGGAATGATAAAGACACTCAGGAGAATCAGACTTTGAATGTAAAGTGTAAAGTAGACTCTAATATTGATAGGGTAGGTAACCTGGCAGTATAGGGGTAAGGTTTCAGACTTCTGTGCAGGGGGCCAGGGGCTCAATCATCGGTCCCAGCACAAATTTATCTGATTGCCAAACCCTTCCTTCACCTCTAACAAGACATGTATTAATCAGAATATGTGAATGCCAGGCCTCCATCGTGGTTCAGATCCCACATTAAACTTGTAGGTCCTCCATTTCATCTCACAATCACCCTACCATTACACATTAGCTTAAGTGTGTATAACCCGAACAGGTAGTAAGACGCGTTGCTATTATTATTATTATTATTATTATTATTATTATTATTATTATTAACAATAATCTAATATTGATTCAGAAGGAAGTGATGAATAACATACGGTCTACCGATAAATAAAATAACTTACGTTTGTTGTAAACTGAATACTTTAGTAAAAATATTTCTAAAATATAGAGTATTTTTGTGTTTTATTTTTATTTATTTTCTAAAAACTGAAGCTTTTTTTTTGTTGGTGGTACTGAAAAATTAATGTGAATCTTTCAATTGATGGCATCTTAAAATCAAAGAAATACGGTACTGTTCATAAAACACATAACTGATGTTTGATTATGAATAGACAAATTTTAGAGAAAAAAAAAGCTTGTTTTTATAACTCAATTTTGAATATTAATTCACACTATCATTAGCTTATAGTATTGTACAGGTCTCAGCCTATAGTCGTTACAGGGCCCCTATACTTTTCTTTTTTTTTAGTTAAAGTGAATTATTTTGGATGTAAATGTGTTTGTTCACATTTTGAAAGTATCATCATAATAAGTAATGCAACCTAGGCTACTCACCATTTTTCACTAATAAACCATTTTCTTTAACAATAAAATATATTATAATTGTACTTAAAATTGATCTATATTTTTTCTTTTCAAAACTGCTTGCGGCTGAAATAGAATTGTATTACTCTAAAAGAAATGTTTTTCATTTTAATCAGGGAAGCAACATTCGTGGCCACATTTATAGTCCATTCATAAATATTTTTGACATGAAGGGCATCCAGTTTTCTTAATCACACAATACCTAGGCCTATATTATACAAACTTAGAAGAAGAAAATCACTTAATGTTAGCATAGCACATTTGATCTTCTATCAAATCTTTCATCATGAATTTAAAAAATAAATAGTTATATTTTCTTTTATAAAATAAATGCTTTGAATAAAATAAAAATTAATTTAAGCTTTGAGATGTGTGAAGGAAATTATTTAGTTAAAATAAATTTACAGCATGAATAATTTTAATAATACTATGAAGCTAATCTTTGGGAAGTTATTAGCATTTATAAACAATAATACACCATTACTTTTGGTCCAAAACATTTAATTTTATTCATTTTGTTGAAAAGGGGGAAACAATGACTACCAAGAAACGAAAGTCGCTAGCTAACAATGATGTTGCAGAAAATGACACCCCAGCGGAGAAAAGAGGAAAATATTTTTCTGCAAATTGGTTTCGGGATAATCTTTATAATGGAAATGAAATAAAAGGTAAGTTTCAAATAGTGTTATTAAAAATAATGGCATTTTAAAAGTGTTATTCATTGATAACCATGGTCATCCCTAGTGCAAATCTGTGGATTACAGTTAAGTTAAAGATAAAAAATTAATAATTTTACCATAGTTACCGGTACTTGAATCTAATGCACCTTGCATTTAAATCAAAAATATGTTTGATTTTTCTGTAGCTAATGTGATTTGCCAGCAAAGATTGGCAATTTGTGCTGCCGACAGAACAGTGTTTTGATCTCTGCCATAGAGAATTTTCTTGTATTCTCTCTTTCCTCATGTTTTTTTGGTATGAAGAATCACTTTCTGCGTGAGCCCAGTTTCATACAACACCATTTGCTTCTTGTTGTCTATCTTGCGTTCATTTAATGTTGTCACAAAGCCACCAAACTAATGCAATAAGCAATAACAAAGTACACAGGTGCTCTTTTTTGGTGGAATACAAACAAACATATTAAAGTAAGGACAGGTAAAGGCTTGGGAATGACGAGGTATCCAGGGCAGAATCTAAAAAATACCACTTATTGTTCATCTTTGAGTTTAGCGATGAATTTACTTATGACTGTTTCCAGCCTATGGCCACGGTCATTTTTTTTTATTCGAGTTATATATTTTCCACTGCCGGCTGCCTAGACCTTTTGTAGCTTCATATACCTTATAATCTAACCTACGACTAGGGCAGGCACAACATCCAGTTCCTGACTTTTAATTTATCACTTTAAAAGGGTAAACTCACATTTCATCAATTTAATCAATGTTTGGCCATACCAGGAATCAAACCTGGGACCATTAGCCCAATATACAGACATGCTATCTACTGAGCTAAGGTGTTAGATCCTTATTGATGAATTGTGATGGAATATTATGAAAATAAACTTGATAAAAATATTAAAATTTTATCACTGACATTTAGATAAGGTCTAAAATATAAATACCAAAAACCCTTGACTCATGCCCTTGATAGCTGCATTGGCAATCACTTGACAAATCTAGAGTTGTCTGAATAGTTGTGAAAGATACCTATACAGTCTTCTCGAGGTCTTGGTCACCATAGATATGAAGGCTACCAGCCGTGCACTTTTCTCACGGTGTTGGTTGCGGTGTTTGACTGGCAATTGTTTTAGTATTGTCATTTCGTCTGCTAGAACACTGACTTACGTTTTCAGCAATTTTAAATATGGTTGCTGCCATTCAAATAGTTTCTTCGCTATGAACAGCGCAAGAAGTGTAATTTAATCATAAAGACTGCATCAAGTCTAAAACTCAAGGGTCCGACTAGGGAGCCTTGGACTATTTGGATACAGCCTAGATTATGTTTTCAGGCACAAAACTATTGTTTTATTGGAACATTTTAATTCCAGTCAAGAAAATGGTTTAACTTGTAATAAATACAAAACTCAATTACTTCTCAAATAATTTTAAAAACAACTCTTGAGTTTGTTATTATAAGCATATCCCTTGTTAAAACTGTTATCAAAGAGAATATACACGTTGTTGTTTTATTTATATTTTTTTGATTCAGCCTCAAAATTTCTCAGCTTTTTTTTAATAATAATAATAATAATAATAATAATTAGCCTATATGTTAACCAAACATCTGAGATATGCCCATGCAAAATTTCAGCTCATTCAGTGTAGAGGTTTTAAAGTGGATTTGTAGCACATGACACAATGACCGAGTGATTACTTCATAGTATAGTAGTAGCCTATATGTTAACATTCTTTCATATAGGCCTAATCCATTCATTAGAACATTCATTCATACATTCAGTTAAATGTTTAGCATATAACCCAAATGGGTAGTAAGACACGGTGCCAAAATAAAAGTGTTAAATTACTGGTCTGGGGATTGGTTGTCAACTTCATCCTATAGTTGTAATTGCTTATGAACCGTCAATAAGCAGTATTATAGCTATAAAACAAATTTCACTTGAAAACTTGAAAAATAAAAATCATAGGATTGGGGTCTTAAATCTGAAATTTTCTTGAATCTTGAACATCTTTAAGGATTTGAAGGATTCGAGGGTCCCATCTCTATTTGTATTATTTTGAAGCTGCTTTCAAAGAAAAGCCTGTCACCACTAATGTTTATAAATATGACCTGCAAGTTAAAAATGATTTTGTTGAAATAGGGCCTACCTTCATTATAACATTATAAATTTATAAAACCTTTTATTTATTTGACATTAATTTCTATTTTAATCTCATGACTAAGTTATTGTTTTACCAATTTCAGCCTTGAAGAGTTTCCTGGAGGCATGCAAAAATAAGGAAGAGGGAGATGTAGTAGGAGGATACTTTGCCGCTGGAGGCGATGCAATGGAGATAATCAAATTGCTTGACAGAAAAACAGACAAAATCAATCTACTCTTTACGGTTCCGCTACTTTCTGTACTCAATCAAATTATCGTCAGGTATGTTATAGCGTTTTTTTATTTTATTTTTCTCACCGCATCTTGATTAGTTACCGTTTCGGGTTTTACGCCAATTGCTTTATTATTCAAGTAGGCATATATGCTTGGTTCCTACCCAGAAGTTAAACACTATTTTTTTTTTAATATAGTATTATGGCAACATGCCTGTCAGTAATAATATTTCCCTTGGTAATTTACTAACAAATTTATGTTTTTGTCCAGATTATGTTGGTAGTGACCTGCAATGATGGACATGCGTACTAAACTCAGCTAGTCTGGTTTGCTGGTGGCGAGTTGACGGTTTTTATCTTAAACTCATGAACTGAGGGAGTAATTTGAACACTTTACCTCCATTCAAATGATATTACTTTTCCTCTAAATTATACCTTCCTCATCTTAACTCAATGTGATAAAATATATAACTCACTAGTTTTTTCTTTTTACGTTCTCTCAACACCTTCAAGAGACAGTATTGTGACCGTCAAAAAAATCGAACTCGAGATTATGATTAATGTCGACGTTTCATGACCTCCTGCAACCAAAAAAGTGGTTATAAGGTCCCCCCAAGTTATTTTTGGAATTAGATAGCTAACCCTAGATTTAAGGCTAGTTTACTGAAGGGAAAAAAGAGAGAGAAAAAATTATTTTCTCAAAATTTGCTCTTATGATTTTGATTGAATTTTATATCAAAAAACCCGGCGTAAGTAGTACTTAAGCGTATAACCCAAACAGGTGGTAAGAGCGGTGCTAAGTATTACTATTATTAATTAAAATTCTGTTTGTGCTGCTATCTGTTAGACAGTCATGAAACCTTTCAAATCCACTTTAGTTTATGGTTAAATGAGGTCTTTGTCATATTTAAATTAACTAAAAAAAGAATTTGCTGGTGTCCTTATCGGATTTAATATATAAAAGTTGTTGGCCTGGAAAATGTGTGTTATGTTACTTTCCACCTATTTCCTTTGTACCCTTAATGTACAATAAGACCTTCTTTGCAGTGAGATGAGGTCTGGAGAGGAGCTCCACCGGTCGACAGAAGCGGCGTGCAGACAGTTGCTGTATTCACACCTCGACACTGTCCACTTTATGTTGGGCGCTGAAGCCTCTTCGCATTCAAGGAGAACCATCCTCACCCTCTTGGCAGGTTTGATGCTCTCATATTTTACATTACCTTCTTTTTATACTGTATGTGTATATATGATAACACCATTCTTTTTATACTAATATTTCAGTTGGAAGTATAAATATTACATAATTCACAAATCTGGTTTTTATCAATTCTGATTCTTAAATTTTCACCTCCATAGCTAGATTCTCCCTTAAAATATATCAATCAACATTTCCAATTTCCAATTTCCAAATTCAGATTTTTCTTGAGCAAAAATAATTCATTAGTACAAGATCTTTCGGAGGGGAAGTAAAGCCATCATTCCCATGTTGATTGTGGCTTGTAAAATAACCATGGAAGGTATCGGAAAATACCTTTCCCTGCAAAATTGGTAGGCCCTTTTGCTTTCACTCATAGAAATTCTCGTGTCTTGATATTAACCAGTCACTTCAGAAAGTGCACGTTAAATACCTTAAATAAATTAATATGAAAATCAATCAAAAATGCTTCCTATAAATAGGCCTAACTAGTTACACTTTGCCTATCAAGATGACTGGTGAAGGTTTGGTTATATAGCATGAAGCCTGCTCTCCTAAATTCACTTTATTCGATGTGTTATGCAGTAAAAATATTTTGTTCAGCTATGGTGACGGCCAACTCACAGCTGGCTAAAGAGGTGCTGGCGCATGTCAACTTCCCTCCATCAGAGTTGAAACAATTGACCACCCATAGGAAGCCTCAAAACAAAAACAACACAAGGACCTGTTTTATTCGCTTCATCATGGCCTTCTTAATAGGCGGTGATGTCCATGTGATCAAGCTTCTCACGGATAAGAAAGGTATGTTATTCCTTTTCACTTATGATCGACCCCCTTCTCTCTGCTGGATGAACTGATGGAAGTTTTTTTATAAATAGTTTCCACATTTTTCCTCCACCACACAAATAGGGTTACATATATTCCATATTCTCTCTACCTTACTACCACCCATGCGGATGTATATATACTAATAATTGCTCTGTGCTAAGGATAAGCAAAGGTTTAATTTAGAGAAAGTGTACCCACATTTACATGGAGGAAAAGTGGAAAATCACCCTCAATACACTCGACCAGGATTTGATACTCCTGTCATCAGCAGGTTAGCCTATTTTAAGAGGGATGGTTCAGACCATGTGGCCACCGAAGCGGAACTAACTTTCTCATTCCTATTCTATTAGTGCATATATGCATGCATGTAGGTTAAAGGGATAACTAAACAAAATAAGAAAACAAATATCTTTTTTTTTACGTTACATCCATTACTGTTTTCAACCTGTGGCCTGGTTCATTCTTTTATTCAAGCCATATATTTTCCACTACTGGCTTGCTAGGCCTATTGTAGCTTCATATGCCTTATAATCAGTGGCGTATTCTGATAAATTTAACAGGTATGCTGTTCTATAGTATTCGCAAGAAAAGTTTGGTGGTCCATCCTCCCGAAAAATATGAAATATTGGCAATTTAGAGGTTATTTTTCATGTCCAACGGAGGGAAAATAAAGAGGTGGGGTCAAGATTATCTACCTCCCTCTCCCACCCACATGCCAGATTCCCTCCTCCCTTCCCCCCATGACTTTGTTTAATATATAAGCCATAAACAACTTTTTTCTAACTGTAATTAAATTGTCTGTAAGGATTCTTACCTTTTCTGCTATATGGTGCATCTTTCTTAGAAGAGTGTCTGTTAATATCACTACACTAGAATATAGGCTACAAAGATCAACATAATAAAACTGTCACTATCAAAGAAAATCACTTATATTCACACAAATTATAGTTTTTTGTCCAATTTTATTTGAAAGTGAAGTCCAATCTACGAGATTTCATTATAAAGTGGTCAATTACTTTGTTTTTGAAGGGAGTATTCTTTCTTAAATGTTTAAGAAGCTCTTTTTCAATTGAAATCATTGATAGTCCAGTTAATCTTTCCTCGCCTTGTTTTGATCTACAGAAAGTTTTTATTCTTTTCAAAGCAGAAAAGGTTCGCTCTACAGTTGCGGTGGTGGACGGAATTGTCCATATTAGGGTAGCCAATTTATACACTTCTGGCATTACTGAGTCTAAATCATTTTGTCTCATGTATGGAACAATTTTCATTGCAGACATATTTTGAAATTCTTTCGAACTATACAAGACGGTAAGCTCATTCTTAAGCCGTATGTAGTCGAAGATAGGACCATATATATCTTTCAATTTGTTAAAATGCTCCTCGGGAAATGTATTTTTATTAGTAAAAGTGTTATATTTAGTATGATCCAAAAGAGAAATGAAATACAGATCATGAAATGATGAAAACCTATCAGTAATTTGTATCAAAAGATGATCACAAATTTCATTAAATAGCCGCTTGAAGCGTTGGTTAGGCTCATCATTTAAATGCTGTCTCTTTTTTTGCTGATCTGGTTGAAATTCAGGGGATGATTTCTCCCACAACTTTTTAAATCCACTGTCCCTAAAGTCTTGAATCAGGATTTTAACTTCTGAAATTTTCTCAAAACAATATGAAATATCCATACTTTTGGATTGCAAAATATTATATAATATATCAGTGTGACAAAATATAATAGAGAAAATATCAAGTAAGAAACCTGTTTCAAAACTATTTAAAAATGACAAAAATCCTTGGGATTGAACAATTGTGTCACTGTCCCACTCTCCTGGATTTTCTAAAATGTTTTCAAAAAAACTTAACAAACATGTTTTGAACTCATGCACAGTGTTTACAAGTCGCGATGAAAAATTCCAACGAGTAGGTGCTACTTTTGGCAATTTTTTAGCAACAAACTTTGTTAGGGCTTCATTTCGTTTTGTTGACTTTGAAAAAAAAGCTGCTAGACCAGAGAGAGATTGGAAAAAGATGCGACACTGAGCAATACACGACACAGATTGCTGAAGCACTAGGTTAAGAACGTGACTGTAACAATGAACAAATAATGCTCGTGGATAATGTTCGCGTACTTTCTTTTGCAATCCACCAATATTTCCTGACATCACAGCTGCACCATCGTAAGTTTGAGCAACTAACTTTTCTCCAAAATTAAAAGATTTAGCTACTTGAAGGACATGTTCACACAAAGCTACAGCTGATCTGTCTTTACTCACGTCAGCAAAGCGCAGAAAGCGTTCTTGCACATTACCACTTTCATCTACATAGCGAACAACTGATGATAGTTGTGATTTGTTGCTGACATCCGTTGTTTCATCCAACAATATCGCCACAAACTGTGTTTTAGACACTTCTTCAAGGATTGCGTCACTCAATACACTATTAATAGATTGAATCAAATCGTTTTGAATTTGAGGGGACGTACCTCTAAATACAGTTGAACTATTTAAATGGTCTGCAAGTAAAGAGTCATATTCACTAACATAATCTAAAAGTTCCCTATAATTTCCTTTGTTTAAAGAATCTTCTGATTCATCGTGACCACGAAATGGTAGCTCTTGTTTAGCTAAAAAGCACACGGCATCAATGAGTCGCTCGAGTATCTGTCTGTTTTTCCGAACTTTTTCATTATGTTGAGACACGTTAATCTTTAATTGTTCGTTCAACTGTAAATCAATACGTGTCCTACCAAAAGCTTTTTGCTGAAGGTGAGCACTAATATGGTTCTTTGACCGTTCATGTTTTAGGACAGATTTTGTTAAAACATTTAAGTTCCCAAAACCCTTCTTTGTCCACACAGTACACTCGTTAGAAAAAAGCAAACAGGACCAACAAAATAACTTATTAAATTTAGAACTGCCCGCCAACCACTTTGTTTTATCATAGTTTGAAATATTAAAATGTCTAACATATTCACACTTTTTGTCTTTATGTTCTGTTACGAGTAGTGGCAGAGATGGACATGGCCTACCTTTATTAAAAATAAAAAGTTTTTCACTATAAGATCTACTACTAAATGAGTGATTTAATAAATCCTCCACTGGACAGTTTAGCACTTCTTCATTCATAATGCAATAATATCAATATACAAGTTTCCTCAAAATATAACTAATTGTTTATATACAGTACACCGATATTAAATCACAAAAGCCTAGACAACATTCTAGGATAAAATAAATAAACTAAAAGCGCGACCTAAATTCCAAAACGACCTACTACACGCCCGAGAACTACGAGCACTAAATACTTCAGTTCAAAATAAAAGAATCCCTCCACTACTCTCAACTGCTGGGCGGGTGAAAATCATGTTGCCAAATACATGTAGATAAATTATTCTATAGTGCAAAGGTATTGCACCGCAATTATTTAAGAAAACTTTATTTTAATGCTTGGTACAAGTAGTAGCTTTTATTTTTACAAATACATGGATTAATTTAATATAATTTTACTTTAATTATGTTAGGCTATAATAATTAATCATAATAATAATTGATAACTAGATTTATTTTTCAACATTTGGCACAAGTGCCTCCTTGCTTGCTGTTCGAGAATAGCAAGCCTTTATTGGTAAAACTGTCGGTTGATTGGCCTATGTTTGGGGTTTGAGGAGTGGAGGGGTGGCTGTCACATAGACATTGGACAAGGTCATTAGGACCTCTCTTTCTTGAAGTGAAAGCTAGCTTGCGTTTCTCAAACAGCAAGCCTTTGGAGTTTGCTGGTAGGTAAGAGCACTTGGAAGAAGAATGATTCAAAACACAATATATATAGGAAAATTAACAAATATAGATTTTCTAAGTATACATCTTTTGCAAATAATTATGGGTATGCGGCGCAGGACTAGCATACCCAAAGAATACGCCACTGCTTATAATATAACTTAAGACTAGGACAGGTACAACATCCAGTCCCTGACCATTAAGTCATCACTGTGAAAGGTTAAATCCACAGTTCACCAATGATAAATTTTTCGGCCATGCCAGGAATCAATTCCGGGACCCTTAGCTCAGTAGACAGACATTCTTCCGACTGAGCTAAGGTGTCAGATAAACAAATATCTCTTAAAATAAAAAAATATGTTTAAAAAAATTGAAACCTAAATTTTTTTGGCCATCAAGTGTCAAATTACCTTCCGGATATTAGGAAATTAAATATTCAAATGAACAATCTTTAAAATATTAACCATTCCTAGTTTTTTTTAATGTAGGCGGACTGAAAGTGTAAAAGTGAGTAATTCTTCAGTATGTCTTCATCATATGACTTATTAAAATGTAATGTTCGCTCTACAGCACAGACAAGCACAGGCAATCACTTTCTAACAATGCTGTTGAGTGGTAGCACCTTTTTTTTTATGTAATTAGGACCAACGTGAAAGACATCAACACAACCTTATCTCATATTGAAAACTAATTTCATTTCTTGAATGTTCTATAAATTATATTGTAAAATAAAACATACATACCTAACCACGCCATTCCCTTAAAGGGTAAGCAAGAAACTGCACATATAGCTAAAAAAACAACTCTGTACTTAAGCCATCCTCTCCACACTTCCCTATTCCTGCATACTCCCTTCGCTTCAACAACCAAGTCTTTTATTCTTAAAACTCTTAATGTTTCTATTTCTCACACATTCATCCACGACACCCAGCCACGCATAACATGGCCTACCCCTTTTTGATCCACACACTCTACCATTATATATAAATATGTCGCTGCCCGGGCCCTTTACCCATTATCTATACGTCATTCTGTCAGGATAGCCTATCAAAGGGTGGGGGTTGTTTGGTAGGAGTGTTTAGAATAGTCGCACTTGTTGTGTATCAAACAGTCCTTGAATACGTCTCTATCGGTGAACTACTCCACCAGGTCCTAGACAAGAACTACATAAGTCCTATCTCGATGGTTCTTGCTGTTAACTATCATAAACATCTTTAACAATCTTCAAAGGCTCTCTGGAAAACAAGACCATCTGAGCCTCTTTTCGCACATACTCATAGCTTTAAAAAGGTGTCATGTTTACTGATGTTTTGCTCAATGTTATTTACCGTGTGTAACTATACACAAGTAAAGCTGATTTTCTAAACATATGTGTGACTTATTGTGGACTGTGCTGAATTACTTGGCACACTCAAGATTTCATTATTACGAGTGAACTGCCTTTCTCGTGTCCTAATGTTACTACACACTGACAAATAAAAATAATTATAATAAATCTGATCAGCTCATTTTCTAGGTCAGCATGCAAGATTTAAGAGATTGTTTTTTTTTAATTTTAGTGTAGTTTTAGCGTTACTGCTTATGTGCAGTTATTTTAATAAAATATGTAGTCAAAAGCTTGTGTGGCGAGCTAAGCAAGGTTAGTAAAATTTAACTCAACATTCAACCTTATGTATACTGCTTCTATCAAAGGATTTTACATGTGTGCATAAATACATGTTCAAAAAATGATATTAAGATTATTAAGGCTGTGCGAGTAGGCATATAATCACACAAATTTGAATTTTTAAATAAATTTAAAATAATTGTACTGTATTTTTTAATTGGACATGAAATATTGAGGGACTCCATTTGCTATGAAATTATATCTTAAAATTGAATAAAACTAACTAAACTAAACACTTTTGAGGAAAAGATAAAATTCTTGAGTACTCGAATTTGTTGAGTTTTGTAAAAAATCTTCAAGTCACTTCCGAGCAGCTACTAAAACTCGACTCAAACTCGAATCTTCGAGTACTTGGCACTTCTCGAAAGATTTTAGAAAAGTATTAAGGCTAAATATGGTTATGGCGTCACTTGTTTCTCTAATTATCATACAAATACAATTAATTTTTCTGAAAATTTTTAACACAAGTTTATTAAATGGAATTAACCGTTTTCTTGAGTATTTATTTTGTTTCAGCTACTGACTTACTGTCGTGGCCTACACTTGAGTAGCGGGCCTTACGTTTATAGTTCCTTTGATATACCTTCTTTTGGTGGTAACTTTTCCATAACTGAGGCTTTGTGTGCTGCCGATGACTTAGCTCATCATCACTAACCCTCTTACTCCCAGCCCACCCAGCCGGGAGACAACTAGCCAGACCCTGTTCCAAGCGTGTTGGTTTTGGCCCTGACCAGTCTCTTGTCTCTCTTCTGCACCTGACCTGGTTTCCACTGGGGTTCAACCCAACCTTCACCAGGTTACTCGGGCCCCAAAGTACACCACTTGGTGGTGAGATCAGGATTTAATTAAAAGATTGTAGTCACCTGACAGGAAGTCACTAGAAGATAAATTCTTTGTCCCAATGTCTGATCTTGTGTTGATTTGTCTTGGTGAATTACATTGTGTTGTAATGGAACTGTATTCTATACAAATGGTGACGGGCCCACCAAGACACCTGGATAGCTCAGTGGCGTACTAAGTCAAAGATCCTGGGTTCGATTCCTGTGTCCAGGTGTCATTTTTCAATTTACAGAATATGATATTTAGATGCAGCTATAACAGTAATTATCAAATATAATAGCTTGGCTATTTAATTCATCATAATATCATTTCATCAAGATACAATAATATATATATATATTTTTTTTTATTTAGCACCGCGTCTTACTACCTGTTCGGGTTATACGCTTAAGTACTAATTACACTAATGGATTAGGAATTGGGAAGGTTGAAGTTAGAGGAAGTGAACCCGCATTTGCGTNCCCCCCCCCCAGTTCACCCGACCGAGATTCGAACCTCGATCTCCGCGTCCTCGGTGGTCTGGCTCAACACGACTGGTGCGTTAGCCAACTACGCCACCGAGGTGGGTTACAATAATATTGTCCACAATTTTTACTATTCAACTAAAGGAATGACCAAAGCCACACTAACTTAATCACTTCTCAAAACAGATAAAACTCACTTAAGGTTTATTATACGTTTGTAAGGGGTGAATTTCTTCTTGAAATAAAACTGAGAAATCTCAAGTAAATTAAAACTTAAATCAAAATAAATGTGTTAGTAAACATTGAATTACAAATAATTGCATGGAAGACCTTCATTAGATTTCAAAATAAAATAAAATATTTTAAATCTTTATATGACGATGATTATTGAAACAAGGAGATGCACTTTCCTCATAACTTTTAGATCTAGCCTTAGAGTATGCTATTAGGGTATTGCAAGAGAATAGTGAAGGGTTGACATTAAATGGTACAATACAGCTACTAGGATATACAGATGATTTAGCTTTGTTAGGTAATAGTAAGGAAGCTGTTTTAAGAAATGTAGAAATTTTAGGAGAGGCTAGTAAGGAAATAGTTTTAGAAGTGAACGCTCAAAATACTAAGCATATGATAACACAGAAAACACAGATTGAGGATGATAATCGAGATATTACAGCAAACAATATATCATTTGACAGGGTTGATGAGTTTAAATATTTAAGAACAATTTTAACTAGTGATAACAATGTTAGATTGGAAATTAGGAAAAGAATACAGTCGGGAAATGTTTGTTATTACTCAGTCAATAAGTTGTTGGCATCTTGCCTGCTGTCAAGAAATGTAAAACGCAGAATATATGAAGCCATCATTTTACCGGTTGTTCTCTATGGGTGCAAAACATGGCTTCTTACCTTAAATGATGAAAATAAATTTAGGGTGCTCGAAAACAAGGTGCTTAGGAAGATATTTGGCCCTAAAATGGATGGCGATTGTGGGGAGTGGAGGAGGCTTCATAATGATGAGCTGCATACCCTGTACTCATCACCAGGCATTGTTAGGGTAATAAAATCTCGCAGGTTATGGTGGGCAGGTCATACAGCGCAAATGACAGTATCTAGAATCACATTCAAGGTATTGAATGGCAAACCCAATGGGAAGACCCAGGCGCAGATGGGAGGATAACATTTGGATAGACCTGAGAGAGATAGGGTGTAATGAGACTAGATATATTTAGCTCAAGTTAGGGATAGGTGACATACTTAAAAGCATTACAAAAAGTATTGACAACTTGAAAGTTCATTACCGCACTTACAAAATTGTAAGTGGAACTTTCAAGTTGTTAATGCCATAGAGTAAGTAAGTAAGTAAGTATATGATGATGATTTAGTAAGTTTAATATTATAGAGGAAAGGTTATAATAGATTTTTTAAAAGGCCCAAATAAATATAAATAGATAATAATGATAAACATTAGTTTAGGAGCTATAAAGTGACAGTTACCAAAGGATTTAATTAGAATGTAAATGTCCTAATTACAATTTAAAATGTTGTGACAACCAATTTATATGAACGTAAATGATTCTATATATAAATGTATGTAATATAGATTGTTTATGTCATTTGACACATCTTAATTAAGGCAACAAGTAAATCAATAATTTTGCCACGAATAAGGAATGAAACTATTAGTCACCTTGACATCCAGCTTTTATTTTTGACAGTGACATGTTATGTTAATGTGTATATTATTACTTACCTTAACAGGAATCAATATGTATCAAGCAAGTACAAACCTTTCCAGATATGATTGATTGGTACACATTTGGTGCGGTTCCCTCTTATTTATTGTCAATATTAAATGTACTTGCACTGGGTAAGGTCTGAAATCATTTGCTGCTCGTCTTTGCTAGCTCTTTTAAAATGTTATTCAAATTTAGTTATCTATGGATTTGATTTGAAATTCTACTTTTGATTACAATGTCAATTGTTAATTAAAACTACCAATCAATAAATCAAGTTTTTAATGATAATCAAGGCTAGAATAATAATACTAACCAATTCTGAATCAGCACATATGTTATCTCGTTATCTGAATTATTCATACAAATTAAAGAAAGAATGATGTCACACGAAAGTAATGTTATCGAAGAGTCTTTGCAACCACTTAACTGGATATTCACTTTCCTGGGACTTAGTCCAAGACACCAGAACAGCAATACACAAGTGGATCAAAGAAGGGTAAAATCAAAATCAGTCATTTACCGCCATACAAAGACACTGTATAAGTTACTTTTGATAGTGTTTATGCCTGTTGCTTTCATCAGCATGATCTTTAATTCTCTAAAAATTTACAACAATTGGATTGTGACTGTTGCGTTTGCTCATATTGGAAGTATGGCTCTTGCTGTTTTGTCGGCAGTTGGCAACTGTCTTGTTGCAATAAAATCCTCTCATCAGATCCTAATCAACCAACAGAAGATTTGTATCATCCTTCATGCTCTTGGAATCGAAATGGACGTTTTACGCGGGAAATTTTCTAAACGGGTCAAATTTCAAGTAGTAGTGTTTTTAATATTTCTGGCATTCTACATGGTGGATACGATTTTGTACCATACATCTTGGAGATGGGCCTTCGAAGGCATTATAGCCATTTATTTTCCACATGCAATAAGCACTGCCATCACAGTCCAATTTACAAATTTTGTTTTCCTGGTGAAGGAAATGGAGTCGGGCTTACGAGAAGGATTGCTAAAAATCGCCCAAAACATGGATATGTTTGGCTCTGTCGCCACTGAAGATGTTGCATTCAGAAGAAATGGAGAGTACAGAGGAAACGGAACAGAAAAACACTCTAACAAAACACACAAGTCTTTGAGTGTTTACGTGATAAATCTGAAAACTTCTGACCCGTATCCAGTTTATCAAAATAAGGTTTCTGCTAGACTCAAACTGCTTCGAGAAATTCATAGTGAGGTGTGTGACATCACCTCTTGGGTAAACTCCTACTTCAAAGTACAGTTCATTCTTGATATGTTCACGTCCCTACTCTTTTTAATAGGACAAAGTTACCTATGTAGCTTTACAATATATTTATTTATTTTCAGCAACGCTAGCGTCAATTACAAAGGACTTACAATGCTATTGTACTGGTCTTTGACATGTTTGTTAAAACTCATGGCAATTACCTTCACATCTGGCTCTGCCACTGACCAAACTGAGCGAACTACATCTGTCCTGCATAAAATTTCTTTGATTGAGGGCTTGGACCAAGAACTAGGCGCAGAGATACAGCTCTTTATACAGCACATGAGTAACTGTAAAATTAACTTTGGCGTCCATGGGGTCTATGATATTCACTATAATACTTTTTTATCGATAATAGGATTTGTTATTACTTATGTAATAGTTTTATTTCAATTTCAATAAATGTGAAATTCAACAAACAAAAATTTGTGTAAGCAATACTAATGGAATGAATTATAGTCAATTTCTTAGAGATAGGTAGGTATTTTATGTAAAACAAATAAATAAAGTTAGAAAAATCAAAACTAAGTCTACATGCACATTTCACTTGGCTCTACTGCCCACACAGATTTAAGTTTTAAATAAAATATGCTAGTATATTACAGTGTTATGTACAGAAACCATTATTTGGACATAAAATATTGAGTAATGTAAACCCATGTTTTGGGAGTTTGTTTAATATTAATGTATATTTTATCATTTGAAAAAGAAACTTATGACACTATTTTATCGTTATCGATTGATTATGATTAAATTACCTCATAAAACGAAAAGAGTTTTTTTTTACAGAAATATATCATATATATTCAGATCTAATGTCCATTTCCTGTGCTTATCCTTTATGTTATTTCTTTTACATGTTCCTATCCAAGTGTCCTATCATTCTTTTAAAAAAATGTTTTTTTTCTCTTTCTTTTGGGTTTTATGGTTTCCTCTTTTGGGAAGTTGCATTGCGCGTTTCATACTTCTTCCGTATAAGTTCCGATAGAATGAAACCTAGGTCAAGGAATTGGGTAGTAATGATCGATGTTCTTCAAGAGGTAGCCTTTACCTCTTTGTATAATGGCAGCAAAGTAAAGTGTTAATTGTGTTCTTTTTATTACTTTTATATGTTTCCATTCACCTTACCTGTACCTTTTTCCAAATATAGTATAAATAAATTATTTCTTGGTGTTACAAGATGGCATGATTATTTCAAGAAAACATTTGGATCAAGCCTAGCTGCCGCACAGAAATGTACTTTACATGTTAAATCTAGTGTATTAATGACATGTGGGGTAGGCAAAAAAAGAGAATTAATTTAAGAAACTATGTGATTTATAAGATGGGTTCAGGTAGGCATTTTCACTTCGAGTCGAGTTTGAATCAAGTTTAAATGAAAATATTGGGTAGTAGAACTTGAGTAATATAAAGCAATATTTGTATACAAATATTTCAAGAAGAATTTCTTGTATAAACCATAAACAAAAACATATAGATTCTACAATAATATTTCTTGTGAAAAACTTTATGAATATTTGTAGTCTGCTAAGTTTTGATAATATTGATATTGATTTGAGTTTCATATTATTCAATTTGTTCAACACACTAAATTAGTCGGTAGAATTTCTGGTCTGCCTTAATTATATTTAAAAATATATATATGTCATCTTTTGTTTATTAATAAAACTGGTTAAAAAAATAGGACCAGAAAATTATGAGGGCTTTATTAAGTTTAATAATGATCTAGGGTTTAAAATGTTCAAAGATGAAAGTAAAAATCCTCATACTTAATCAACTGTTTTTTTTAGAGGTGGGTCAAATTCACTATTTTACAAATTTGAATTTCCTATTTACCTTTGAATCCCAAATCTCAAATCCGAATCTTGGAAAAAAATTATGAACACAAGAGGAAATATAAAATTGAATAGAATAAAATACAAATAGTAACTAAATGTTAACATTCTTTTTTATAAGCCATTCATTATAACATTCATACATTCAATTAAGTGTTAAATTACTGGTCTGGGGCCTGGTTGTTAAGTTCATCCTATAATTATAATTTGTTCTGAACCACCAATATCAGTATTAGAACTCCAAAAAAAATTTCACTTTAAAAACTGAAAAAAAAATTTTTTTTTATGGATTTGAGTCTTGAATCTGAAATTTTCCTCAATCCTTGAATCTCAAATATCCTTAAGGATTTGAGGGCCCACTCCTAGTTAATTTTTTAGGATAGTAGGCCTATATAATGTAATGTGATATAGATTGCAACAAATCAATGCTTATCTGGGGTTCTAGAATGAATTTTCAAAAGAGTGAGATTAAAGTTTTAGTGCTCTTGACAAAGTGAACATGTAAATGAAATATATAGGAATTAAAATTAAAAGTAAGGACATATGTAGGCATTGTAAGGTGAAAATAGGCCCTAAAATAAAAATAAGCACATAAATACTCAATTGAATTAATTTTATTCATATTTTTATTCTATCATTTATTTTCTATAAATGCACATTATTTACTTTTACAGTTAATTACTGAAATATCTCAATATTTTCATGTGTAAATTTATTTCTCTTGTCAGACATTTTTAAAAATTATTATTGCAAGAAGCTTCTACCAGCTTCCTATGAAGTCAAATGGCAAAATTTCAGACAGACTACCTCAGCTAATTTAAGCTATACCTAAAGGAGGGATGTAGTTTGTTCTTCTAGGATGTCTGAAATACTTGCCATCGCTTTCTAGCCAGGGTTTTGTTGCAATATTTGCAAACGTTTGTCATTGATGGCTGTGCCAACTGAACTAGAGGCTTGCTTCAGGTTTCCCTGCATGATGCACACAGCTCTCACAAGAAGCAAATATTTCACCTCCAAATCTGTAATTGTTCAAGAAAAAAATCCACTGGCTAAATAATGCATTCACACTATCTTTAGTCATTTTCGACTTATTTCAATTAACCACAACAACACTCTGTTCACTTTCATGAAAATAAATAATAGCAAATAGATATGCACAGATAACAAACATATATATTTACCCACTTTAGGTACCGAATGTTCTAAGCCATCCCACTCATGTTAGATTGGCCTGCTGAGGACAAGGAGATCACTCACTGTATGAGGCCTGGTCTGGTCTACTTGGGAGGAGGGGTTTCCTAAATAGTTTTCCACTCTTCTTCCATGCAAACGCAGGTAGATTATCTCTAAAATGCTTCTTTCCTAATCCTCCCCCATTAGAGTAAGGATCCTATATGTGTATAACCTTAACAGGTAGGAAGACATGTTTATAGAAAAAAAAATTATATTAAAAAGACCTTAATAAACTAACACTACTGTGGGCCAGAAGAAAGTCTTGATTGCCAGCCTTTGATTTCTGAACCCATCAGACTCCTGGACCCAGGGGTTGTTCCTAACTACTACAAACACTCACATGGAGAATATAATTGACCCTTTTTTTATGGCAAGTACACTATTGGGGGAGACACCTTAAGGAGAGAGATAAGTGGCAAGGGGGCCAGCGGATGAGACACCAGTGTAGCCGACTGTACGATCTGGATACTACTTTTGATATAATCTCACCACCTGTACAATCCAATTTTAGGATATTTTCTAAAAGTAATATCCTGTGGCCCTGCTATAAAGTAACAAATTTTACATATATATTTTTTTTTTATGAAAATCAGTGGGTTTATCAAATACAATGTCAGAAAGTAGTATCCTACCGGTAAAAATACAATCCATTTCAATTCCATGTACTATCGCTAGAGACTATAGAGTTGGCAACACTGTGAGACACAAGAAGTTACCGCTTGTCTTTGAGGCGCCAGTGGACGAGGAAATGAGAAAACAGACTGACTGGACTTATATAGTATTGGTATTCAAGGATTTTCCAAAATAGTTTCCCAGAATTTAGCAAGAAAAAAGAAAAACTGAGGGAAAAGACAACATATAAAATAGATATTTATAAACACACAAAATTATCACATTATCATTGCAATCACCTAAAATATGCTTAAACCTCAAAAGCTTATGTTTTAAGACACAGGAATTAAAAAAAACCCATTTAGGGCAAAATCCATCCCCTATTCATAACATTGGATTTTTTACCAAATAATAAATATTTCAAACTAAAAACATTTTAGATTACAGTATCTTTCTTCAATCAGTAGCTTTTTTTAATCCATAATACATTTTCATAAGTCTATAGTACATACTGATATAAAACTTTACTATTAAGTAAAGAAAACATAAGACCTACTTTCTTTGTAAGGCAGGAAAACAACCTATCAGTCAAATAGCCGAGTAACAGATGTACTGGGTGTCTGGAAACCCCCTATCACACCTACCTAAATTTAACTAATATTATATTTGATTAAAATTAAAATTTACCTCTGTTATTCCCCAAATCATGTGGGGCAAAAGCTTGTTCATTTAAAAACCATAGGGCCTTATAAGTCACATTGTTAAAAGTATATGTGAATGCTCTTGTCTTAACCACCACCACAACTACCATCTTGCTTTCACCCAAAAAATTAAATCCTTGATAAGAGCCTACTACTTAACAACTACAAAATTATGTTATAATCTCAAGTCTTGGTTAGCATTGAATTGATAAAGTGTGCACTTTTTATGTTTTTTTCAATGTTATACATTGTTTTTTATCTGACAACACATGTTTTATCTTGTTGTCTTTTTTATGTGGTAGAAGTGATAAATATTGTAATTATTTGTCATCAGATTTACTGATTAGCGTGATCCCAGGCCTGGTTTATGATCATGTGGCGACGGTGACTCTGGTTCTTTCCACCCTCCGCACTCAACTCCTCGAGAATACTCATATCACCAAGACTCGCAAGATGAATGTGTTTAACACCTCTCTTGTTCACAACTTATTGGCGCTCTATGACTGGATTGGACCTGACGGCCACTGGTCCACCGTCAAGAACAAGTTAAAAAAGAACTCATTGGTGAGAAAATCATGTTGGCAGGATTGGTCATGTATATCGTTGGTAAATCATGGTTCCTACAAAAATACTGAAGTTATTATCAAATGTATGTGACAGTAAAGGGGGGGGGAGCACTTGGTTAAGGACTAAGTTGTTCCTTGTAATTTCTATTGGTATTATTATTATTTATTTATTCTATTTGAAATATTTAACGTGCATTTTCTGAACCGACTGATTATATCAGCACACAATTTATAAACTAACTTAAATTTAGAACAAACACAACATCCAGCCCAGGTTGTTAATTTATTATTGTGAAAGGGGAAACCCACATTTCAACAATGAGACTTTTTTTTTGTCATGCCAGGAATCGAACCCGAGACCCTTAGCTAAATAGACAGACACGCTACCGACTAAGCCAGGGTGTCGGCCTTATTGGTAGGTAGTAATCATAAGTGTCAGTGGGCTAGCTACTATCAGGTTGAATTTCATTGAGTGAAATAGAATAAGTAGGGTATCTTAAGGTGGGATGAAAGTTAAGTTATGTATTTTTGTGGTTTTTATGACAAAAAAACTTTTTTGGCCAAGATAAATATTTAAAAAAAATTATCTTTAGATTCAATTTTAATTTACTACATCTTAAACAAAACATAAGATATAATTAAATAAAGATAATAGAACTGTAGAATTTTTAGCCGACCAAAGAAGTTTTCATCATTCACAACTAAGTTGGGATCACTGAAACTCATTTTCTGATTAGTCTATTACCTCCTGATGTAGATCCCATGAGGGCATCGAAATATTCAAGTGTTTGTAAATATGTGTTTTTACTTTTATACGTGCTTCATTTTTCGATTTATTTAAATCAAATTATTTTGTGTATAGTAATCTAAACCGTTGTTGAATATCTGTTATGAACATTGCAGCATCTGAACACATGTCTTTAAATGGAGAGTAAAAGTCCTTGTCAAACTACACA
The DNA here is from genome assembly GCA_902151455.1 of Timema bartmani. Classification (NCBI taxonomy): domain Eukaryota; kingdom Metazoa; phylum Arthropoda; class Insecta; order Phasmatodea; family Timematidae; genus Timema; species Timema bartmani. Next base: position 102,982 of record CABFWB010000999.1, on the reverse strand, counting down.
ATGCCCATGACAGACATTCAAAAACTGTTGAAACCATTCTACGTAAAAAATAAAATAAAGTATTTACGGACAAAATTTGATTTATTTGGGCATAAAACTATAAAATACGGACTGTAAATCACGTTCATTTTCATCCCATCTTAAGGAAATGCACTAGCTTATGACTCAAGGTCATGCCCAAAAATGTATTTTGGAGAAGGACCAACCTGCGGGAAAGTCCCCAACAGGAAATGCTAGGAATTTTTTTTAAACTTTAAATTACTCATATCAATTTAAAGTATTTTTAGACATGATTGAGGTTGTTGGTGCTATGAATTTTGTACAACTGCAATAAGTTATAACTTAGGCACTGAGGTGGAATATAAAAATACTTTATTAATAATAATTCTATTTGAGGTTTGAAACCTCCAAAACATCCTTCCCTTAATATGACGCTGATCAGAAAGGTGAGAGGACACAGTCATATTGTGATAAAAAATAACTTTTTATTTCGTCTCGTTCATGGGTTGCAAAATGGCCTGTTGGATCTTAGGCAAGCATGCACTCACCTATCTTTGACACTCTTGTAACATTTTGAATTGATTAGTCGGAAAGGGATCGAGCTTGGGGTTTGTTTAGTGCAGATAACCAGGAACACCATGATCAAATTTTACACAAAAACCTTTTAGTTTTATGATGATGAAACAGTAATGTTTACCTAAATACAGGTTGTGAGAAGCTTCAAAACTTCAAATTGACTTCGAAAAAAATTCCAGCTTGAACAGATATGAAGCTTCTCAAATAAAAATATTAACAGCTAAAATACTCAGCTAATGTTCATTTATTGCCATTCTAAAATACTGTGTACATTACAAATTAATATTCATGTGGAAAAATCTAAAATAATTCAATTGCCTTACCTTTTGTGATAGTAATTTGATTTTAAAATAACTGTGCTAATAGACCTTTTCAAAGGGATTTCAGTGCATAAATTTATATGAATAAGCATAATTTGATTTTTTTTACAAGCATGAAACAACAAACAAAAAATATTCAAACTTGATTCAAGTTTTGATAATATTTCATCTATTCGATTCAATTTCACTTTGAATTGAAAAAGTGGAACCCTACTTAAATGTTAATCTATGTAAATCATTAAATTTATAATTTGTTGATTTATAAATATAGTGTTGTGATTTTGTAACTAGTACATAAAACTAAAAAAATGACTACACTCACATTTTTTTATTGAGATTTCTTCCAAACAATGTTGAAGAAAAAGCATACATTTATAACCAAAATGGTTTCCTGTTTATAGATTCATATTTATACCCTATGCCAGGGACTGCCAAACTCATTGAGAAGGGGAGCTACTTTCAAACAATTGCTTTGTGATCTACCTAGATTAAAAATGACACTTGTTTAAACTATACTAAAAAGGGTTGGGGGGACACTTGTACATCAAAAAAGGCGGAAACAAACTATTTTAAAATTACCATAAATCATTTATAACCTTGAAAAATGTAAGATTACAGTGACAAAAAATCATGCACCCGTATCAGCTGATTTGTCTTTAGCTGATATGGGTGTAATTACCTTGTGGCCACCTGACCTAAGCCTTTAATATTGTGATGTAAATTAATGTAGCGCAAAAAACATTTCCATGCAAGCTTCCAAGAAATTTCTCTTCAATCTACTGGTAACTCGCGATCGATGGTTTGGCGTCACTTGACCTGGACTATAAACAGCAGGCGACGTGCCATACACATCTGATCTTGGTAGCTGGGTGGCATAAAGTTTGTGGAGTGCTACAATCGTAATACAAAATATATTTTATTATAAGAGATACAAACAAAATGTTTTGAACAAAACGTGTTTAAAATTAATGTAATTAGAAGAGTGGGCAGCAGGGAGAGATGTTATACAGGTGTGTAAGAGACCTGCTTTGGAGAAGAGAAGCACCCTTGAAGAGTAAGGAAGCGTTATACAGAGCGTACTTTGTACCCATTGTCACATATGCAGCAGAAACATGGACATTGAATGTAAGAGAGATTAGGAAAGTGGAGGCTTTGGGAATGAAGTTTGTGAGGAGAAACAATAATAAGAATGACATCCTGAAAAGAGTGGGGGTACAGGTAATATTTGAAATAGTATCTAGAGGAATCAAGACTGAGAGGATATGAGCATTTAATGAGGATGAGAATATAGAGGAGGCCAAAGAAAATGTTGGCAATGAAGTATGTAGGAAAAACACGGTATGGGAGGCCAACCAAGAGAGGGGAGAGCAGATAACAGAAAGTGTTCAAGTGAGAGGAGAAGAATGGAAGGAATTAAAGGTGGAAGGATAGAGGAAAATGGAGGCATTTTACTAAGCTGACCCGGCCACAGGCTGGAAACAATTGATGATGATGATGATGATGATGATGATAAGTCTAATTTAATAGGAAGAGCCTTTTAGTAAATACAAACAGGCTTTGCAGCCAATATTGATAATATTCTACTGTATTATTACTTTTTTATTAGTGTTGTTTTAAAGGTATTGATAATATCTATCCGAAGTGACAGCTAACATGACCTTACGAATGAATACGGGAAAGTATCTCTAGTACATTAGAGTCCGACATATTATCTCATTCGATAGCGACTCTGCCTATTAAGCTAAGGGTCCCGGGTTTGATCTGGCAAGGCCAAAAAAATTATCATTGGTGAAATGTTGGTTTAGTCTTTTCACAGTGATGAATTAACTGCTGGGTGCTGTGTCTGTTCTATATTTAAGTTGGTTTATAAGTTGTGTGTTGATATAATCTGTTGTTTCAGAATGTGCATGTTAAATAGCTCAAGTAAAAAAAAAAACGTTTCAAGCTGTCAGATAAGGCTCTTTTTATGAAAATTGGACTGTAAATAGTCCACACTATTATAAAAGAGTGCAAAAAAAATTGTTTTGTTGCAGGGAAACGAGGATGACAAGCAGCTTGTGGGATTAGCCCTTCATCGTCTACTCTTGGTCTTGTGCACATCGCACAAATACGGGGTAATCTTTCACGACAAGAGTATTGGCACATCGGGGAAGAAGTATAATGAGCTGATAGAAACGGTTCTTGAGGTAGGAAACACCAACACCTATGTATAATAAAAACTATTGAGATGTTATAAAAAGCTTATTATTTAAACTGTCTAAGACATATATATAATTTTTAATTCTTGCACACATGTCTTGTTCGAGCAAACAATAGATAAGATTTGAGCAGGGTAGTGGGGTGTAGCAATTTAATATTTCTGCTAGTCAGCTTTATGGCATTGTTGTTTGAAATATTTTTTTTAACTATTAAGAGTCGATGTTTTAACTAACACTTTATATTTAAAAAAGCCTTTAGGGTAATTTTTGTGTATGTGCTACACCAACTTTTCTAAACGCGCAAATACAAAATATTGAATAAAAGTTAAAATAGTTTGTTTTTTTAAATAGTGTAGTGAATATTCTAAGGATTAGCTGTATTTTACTTCTTAAAAAATTTAAGTGAATCATGTGTTTGGTTTTATGTGCATTTGTGATTCTAATATGGCACATGGTGGCTGTGACAGTTTTCAAAAATATTTTATTCCAAGTAAGCACAAAGATAACAAGAAGGTGAAATCGCAAGTTAAACCTCCTTAAATAGTGAGGTCATTGTTATGATTGCGGAGTTAATCAAACGTTATCATAAGGCATTTGAATATACTCATTGCTATGATTGTACATAGCTTCTAAATGTTAAAGTCAATGGATTAATATCTTTTGTTTTGACATCCACAATAACCTTTGCATTTTTTTTAAACATTTCAATTAAAGAAGATATAATTGTTTTTAGAACAGCTACACATTACAAGAGTATATGGGTATGTAATGAGGATGAAAAAGGAGAAAACACCAAAGAGAATGGAGATGAAGTATGTAGGAAAAAGACCGCAAGGGAGACCAATTTAAAATAGATTGGAGGGGCAGATAACAATGTGCGTAAGAGAGAGGAGAAGAATGGACGCAAATAAAGATGGAAGAACAAAGGAAGATGAGGCGTTTTACTAAACAAACCTGGCCACAGGCTGGAAACAGATTAGGATATGTGTGTATATTTTTCTTCGATATATTATAAACTTAATCACTTTTTAGGCTCTTCATTATTTGTGTTGTATCATCCAATTAATAAAAACTACAACTACTTAGCATTTTTGCTTTCAGTTTATGAACCAACCATGGGAGGACGAGCTTCGGCGCGAGCTAACGCTGAAGATTTTAGTCACCTGCCCTGACTTGTTTAGAAATTTTGTCACCCGCATCCATTCATACCTTAAACCACGGAACTCTATCAGTTGGTTCAAGACAGTCAAGTTCTTGAAAGAGGTAAATAGTAATTGATACACTAGAAATCTTCAAAAATATATTTATCTCTTTAAGGAAAACCTCTTTTCACTTTTTTGAGGTAGTTTGTAATATATATTTGGAAGAAGGTACAGGAAAGGTGGATATAAAAGTGGGGAACAGGGCCGTAATGATCGATTTTCTTCAAGAGCTAGCCATTACTTACTTTACCTTCTTCCAAATAGTATATAATACAAAAATTGAAAATATATTTAACAATTAGAAAAACTACAATATATTGACTCAATTTGTTTCCCCACACATTTATGCATATTCAATACAATATTAAATTATTTCTAATAAATAGCATGATTTTTTTATGGTTTATTTTAGCTAAAGCCAATGACTCTTGATTGAAGAGCTGAATTCTGTGTGGTATTGTCCATCCCTCAGTTTTAAAGCAATTCCCAACTTGGTTGCTACAGACATAGAAAACCTGGGAAAGTCGGGGAATTTTTTATATCAGGGAAAACTGTTAAAAGTTAGGGAATTTAATAAATAGATCAGGGAATTAAAATAAATGACAAATTCTGCGCCTAAACATTTAGACAAAAGTGAGAGATTTTATTTCTCAATGTTAACAAAATGCATTGCCTATTTACGTTATCATACCATGAGATGGTTGTAAAGTGTTTGTTTTATGACATATTTACACATAATACCTAAAACATTAAATACTAGAAAAAAAAACTTTTAATAATGTTTATCTCTAATAGCCATAAGGATAGTTTTTCGAAAATATGTAATCATTGCAATAAACAAAAAAATGGCCACTCACAAAAAAAAAAGTAAACAGGCTGTCGGAATTTTTTTTAATGTCTGCAAAACCTGTAAAAGTCGGGGAATTTTATGATAAAAGTTTTGAAGCCCCCCTGTCAAAAGGAATGCGGGTTTATTGTCTTACTTAATTCTCTTTATTATTTTCATTTAGATAATTAAACTGCAAATAGTCACCACACAAGTACTAAAGCTTTTTTCATTTTTATCTAATACAACTTTCCAATAAGTATTTTAAATCTCTTGCCGATGATAGATATCAGCAGTCCTAAGGAACCAAAATACCTGTTAATTGTTATTGCACATTATACAGGAATATTATAGAAATGAGCCGAATACATTTTTTTCTCGAACTTCAATATTTGAAAACATGATAAGCATAAGAAGCTAGCTTTTCCAAAAGGCTTGTTTATCTCTTCAATTCAAATTTTGTTCACGATAATCCTTTAGTTGCAATAAAAATTAGTAATCATGACCAGATGATAACATGTTTGTGAGTTCACATTCAATTAAGTAATTAAGTGGTATTTAGTCCAGTGGCAGTGATGTAGAGTGTAAACTCTGTAGGAGCTTCAAAAACTTTGACTTTGCTTCAAATATTTGTTCGCTTTGACTTTAATTCGCGAGTAAAATTTCGGGTGTGACTATTACAAAGCTTCACAAAAAAAATATTATAATACACAGTTGTGCTTATTTAATTACATTTTCTGCTGTTATTTCCATGACAATTGTTAGTATAAAACATCTGAAATAATTATATTACATTTTGTGATGATAACTTAATTTATCATTTTAAGACGAAATATATAAATTACGTTTGGAATATAGAATTTTGTAAACTATATTTAATATCTAACTTAACATATTTACACAAAATATAATGTTTTTATTCAACATAAACATTTTTTTAGAAATATTAAATCTTTGATTCGACTTCGTTTTGCATTAAAAAAGTGGACTTTGCACACTCCTAAATCTATGTTACTATTCTCTTTTTAAAAGCCACATTGTTGTTGTCATTTACTTATTAAATTTTTTTTTTCTGTACCTTCTTCCATAGAATAATTAAATTAAATCTTCAAAATGAAAGTTTATGAAGAATAAACCAGGCTAGCAAAGGTTAGAAATTAGAATTAGAAATGGGTCGATTTCGAATATTAATTTTTACCTACGCATTTTGAATCCGAATCTTAGAAGATATGATATGCATTAGACAACTTTTCCCACAATGGGATGATGTTTTCCTGCAATTCCGATCACATTAAGTGGTAAATTAATTGTATGGGGTTTGGTTGTTAAGTATTTCCTTACCTATGTTGGGCTACACCACAAATAAGTATTGTACCATCTCTAAAAAAATAACTGATTAAAAATTGGAAATTTTAGTCACAATTAGACTTAAGAATTCGAGGGTTTGAAGACTGGATATCTCTAGATAGTAGGAATATAAGGAAATTGTTATGGGGGTGGTGGGATGTGAAGCTTCAAAACTTTGACTTGGCTTCAAAACTAATGTCAGCTTTGACTTGACTTCGAAAAAATTCCAGCTTCGACAGTTATGAAGCTTTGCCAATCAAAATATTGAGAGATAAAATACTCAATTTTTGATCAATTAATTCTATTCTGAGCTGTTATATGCATTACAAATTAATACTCAAATGTAAAAAAAAACTAACGAAATGGACTTGTAAGTTGTGATAAATTAATTTATCATCTTAAAACAAAATATTACAAAAAATTGTGCAATAAAACAATCTCGAGTCATTTTAGTACAAAATGTTATGTATAAATAACCACAGTACAATAGGTTTTCAATCTGAAAACAAATAACAAAAAATATTCAAACATCCATTCAACTTCGAGAACATTCCATATATTCGAGTTCACCTAGACTGGACTTTGTTCTCCCCTTTAAAAGTGTTTTAATACCTGAGACATATCTGAAATAATCTGATTCCAGGTGATTTCATCAATGAATGCTGAGGCTTACCTGAAGTCACAAGATAGCAGTTTTAGCAAGGATCAGCTGACAAGCATGATAAAGAACTTGACAGTCCCATCAACCGTTTTGCGTATGGCCCGCAAGGCTATCCTTACTCCAGATGACATGGATGTGTGTTACATACTAATTGAGCTTCTCTTGACCATGTTGAATGGCCTACACAGCTTCATGAGCTCTCTTGAGAAATTTCAACTACTCAGTCAGAGAGATTTGGAGGATATGAAGGCGACCATACAAACTTACTTGATGGAGGTACGCAATCATCTATGAGAGTGTTTAACAACATATTTATAATCCGATTCTCATCAGAAGAGCTTCATTTTACAATTAGAAAAGTAGGAGTGTGTGAGTAGACATTTCTCACTTTGAGTCGAGTTTGAATCGAGTTTAAATGAAAACGAGTTTTTTTTTTTTNNTTTTTTTTTTTTTTTTAGTTTGAGTAATATTAAGTAATAAATATTTTAAGTTGTATATCTGTAGTTTGAGTTGGGTCGAATCCACTATTTTACGATACTGGATCTCCAATTTACTTTCGAATTCAGAATCCTAATGTTAGAAAAAAATATCATTTGCCGGTGGCACCAAGCTCTAAATAATTCTTTTTTTTATTATTAAATTCTTTAATATTTTCACTTTAACTAAAATTTTTGTTTTTTAAAGATTTAGATTCGAAAGAAAAGGTAGTATTTGTATTTGAGAAATATAGGATTCAACCCATCTCTACACTCAATTCTTCATCTTCCCTCAGAACTCTCCCACTGGTGAGGCTCTCCTGTTGGCATGGGAAAAAGCCACAAGTCATCCCAAAGCAAAGACCCTTGCCCCAACGCAGCAGTCACACCCACTCGCCTTGTTGGACCTGCTGTCCCTTTTGCACCAGTGTTGCCCTCAACTTCTTGATACCGACACTTTCGACTCGAGGACATTCTTGAGTGATGTCCAACGAGTTTTCTCTGGTGAGGAGGATGAGGCCAAGCACGTCATCAAGGCCCTGCAACTTTTGGTGGCTATCGATAAGTTGACATTTGCGCCTGGTAAGGTGAGTTTTCCAAGTATTTATAGAGCTATTCAAGGGTGTTTTACTTTTATTTTATTCAAATGGGATTGTCCTTATATTAAATAAGGCTTTTTTTTTATAAATTTTACTTTCCCTCCTTGCTTTCCTTCACCCAACATAAGGGATCGTGAGATTTCCCGTCCCCCAACCTTGCATTATTTTTTACGATTTGGTAAATTATATTATTTTAATTGTTTGGTTAATTTTAGATATAAGACTAATGTTATGAATTTTGGGTACTTTAATTGCAGTAAGTAAATGAAATAGAAGTGAAATTTTATAATAAATATATTTATTTTCTGACAATTTTATTTTTGATTTTGTTTCACCATAAATATTGACTAAAAAAAAAACCTTATGGTTTCCTCTTATAGGAAGTTGCGTTGCACGTTTCACACACCTCCCTGATGAGTTCCGATAGAATCAAACCTAGGTCGAGGGATTGGGCGGTGACGATAGATTTTCTTTAAGAGGCAGCCATTACCTCTTTGTCCAAAGGCAGCAATGTAAAGTGTGAACTCTGTTCTTCTTTTCATTGTAAAAGCCATATTGTGTTTGTCCTTTTTATATGTTTCTATCCACCTTTCCTCTTACTTCTTCCAAAAAAAAATTTTTTTTAATGCAAATTTAGCTTACTTATACATCATATCATTCATTAACATAATAGATTATTTATGCTTAAAAAAAATCTGGTTTTAGTAGGTATCATCTTCCATGTGCTGTGAGGTCGCTATAGTGAAGGACTGGGATTTGAAAAAAGGTTATACAGAGAACAGAAGAATTGCTAACAGGTGTATTAAGCCCAAGTTTTTTCATGGTTTTAATTGAACTTTTTCTTTGTCCTTTATTGTTCTTTTTTTTTTAATTTCCCTTTATTTCCTATCAAATTTAATTTATTTATTGAGGCTAAAGCCTTACATGCTAATCTTATCTGCGGTTTTTTACTTCAAAAAGTAGATTTGAGGTTAAACTAAAATATGTCATAGAGATATGATTAATTTTACACTAAAGTGCTCCACCTAAAGCTTATTTATAATATGCACAAGAAAGTAAACATGAAAAAAGAGTTATATAAAACTAATATCTTCTCTTTTCTTCAAATAGTAATCAAATACATAGACATGGCACATGAACTTGTTCAAATAGCGATGTTTATTTGGAGTCTGCTAATATGACCATGATCAGCTGTGAGCTTCTAAACGTGTTTGTTACATTTGCTTATTATAGCTGTACTGATGCAAATATTGATGAATAACTCTATCTGTGCATTGGTAATTAACTATAACTTCTGATCCTGATTATCATAACAAGTGAGCATGAAAAAAACAAATTTAAGTATCCCCACTTTTTAACATGACATCAGTGTAGCAGCACTGTAAGTGGTAGGGAAGTGTCGACCTCGGCGGTTGAGGTAAAGTGCTCACCTCAGGACTCTGTTCGTAGGTTCAAAGCCAGCCGGGGTCGGCGGATTTTTCTTGAGCAATAAAAATCCTTAGCACGCACGACTTCCATGGAAGGGGTTACTCGCACATTGATTTAGGCATGTAAAAAAAAAACCTGGAAGATATATGAACATGCCTTTCTCGGCAAAATTGGTTTGGCTCTTTTGTTCTCGCTCTTAGAAATTCTTGTGTGCTGAAATAATCAATTGTTTCATAAAATGCACATTAAATACCTCAACTAAATGGGATAAAAAATTATAGGGAAGTAAGCCACTCTGAAAGTATTAGGGCTGGGTTGATTCCTTTCACCAATTCAATCATTGGCCATCTATGGTTAATTCAATAACTGGCCGCATAGTTGCGGTTTGCTTATTCCGACCATTCAAACTATTCTTTAGCGTGAAACACGAGCTAGCTGGGTATTGGTGACTATCGTTATGTTGGTAGACCACCTTGTTATTTTTAATATCGTTTGTACTATTGCTTCTACTTGTGTGTGAAGTGTAAAGTCATTGGAGAGGGCTCTGAAAATTTAAGGATAATAAGGCTTGAGGATATTTTTTAATTAATCTCTTGACAGATTATCACAATAGTGAGTTTGTCTATTGGTTTTTGATCACCGATCTTTGATCCTAATGGTCAGATTGTAGGAGAGGAACTTCTTAATGTTGGAATGGATGGTTGCTGCAATTGTGGAGGGGGTTGGTTGGTTTTGTTTATACCACCCTGTGAATAGTGTGGTTATCACTCATAATATTTCACTACAGCACCTCTTTGAATTTTGATATCCTCGGTGAGAACAACACTATCAGTAAAATCATCCCCAACTGGAATTTGAACTAAATCTCTAACATCTAAATGAGAGTTGAGCACTTCTGGCACTGAGAAAACCCTTTAGATAATATTTTTAGGATTATTCGCAATTAAGTCAACAGTAAATTACATTATTGTTTGAACCGATATTTTAATTTTCTAGTTGATGAGTATTTTGAATTATGTGTTGTTATGTTATGGATCGCAGACAATGTTTGAGCCCACACTGTCGCTTCTACTGAGCCTGCTAGGAAGCAGCAGCTGTACTCCAGCGCACATGACTCTGTGCTCTCTACTGTGGGAGACAGGTCTGTTTGAAGGCAGTGAGGTGGAAATGTTGGTGTGGCTGCACTGTTACATGGCCATCTCCCAGGAACATAGAGCCGAGGTGGCTCGGATCCTAGTGCAGGCAGTCACCCATGTGGCCACCCATACTGGCATGTATCTGGATATGGTGACAAAGGCAACCGAGCTCGCTAAGGAAGATGACTGGACCTCAAGGCTGGATGTTGACAATATATTTGATGGTCAGTCCTTGGTTGTGCTTACATATTAACTTGTATTATTTTGTAAAATATAGGAAAGGAAACTATCCGACACCTTAGCTCACTCGATAGCATGTGTGTCTACTGAGGTCCCAGGTTCAATTCCCTGCAAGGCTGAAAATTTATCATTGGTGATATGTGGGTTTACCCTTTCATAGTGATAAATTAATGGCCGGGGACTGGATGTTGTGCCTGCTCTAGTCTTAAGTTGAATTATAAGTCATATGAATCAATGACAGGCCAAGCAAGACGGTAGGGGAAAATATATGGCTTGAATAAAAAACTGAATTGGACCAGAGGCTAGAAACGGTAGTGAATGTAAATAGGAAAGGGAACTAATCTGAAAAGATAAATATACCTTGATTTTCCAACGAATAATTGACATTTTGGACCCTTTATAAAATATGAACATAATTTTTGGGGTCAACATTAGTTTTATTTTAATGAAATCTTATTGTTATTTTATAGGTATTGAAAATAACCATATAAATATGTTGATATCCGCTTAGATGGTCTATGGCGTCACTTTCGTAGTAGACTAGACTGCCGATGACGGAGAGATTGAGGTTTAAATCTTGGCCAGGTGTATTAATGGTGGGGTTTCTTAAAAGGATTTTCCACTCTATCTTCACATAAATGTGGGTACAATTCCTCATCCCTAAAATCATTTAACATCATCAATGTGTACAACCTGAACGAGAAGTAAAATGCGATGCTTAAAAAAAAGTTGATTCCTTATGGCATTTTCCTCATTCAACTTTCTGAGGCTTATGGCATCGAAATATTGAACTATCTGTAAATATGTGTTGATGTTTTTACTTTTATTTGTGCTTCATTTTCTACAATTCTATCGTGTTGAACTAAGGAGAATTCATAGGGCATATATTATATCATACACATGAAGAAATTAAGAGAGAGACTCATTTTGTTAGACGCGTGGTCTAAGGCGTTTCTCTTTTAGTAAACAGGACTGACATTAATGGAGAAATCGAGGTTTGAATCTCGGCTGGATGTACTAAGGGTGGTTTTTACAAAATGGTTTTACACACTCTCTCTTCACACAAATGCAGGTACACTTCCTCTAAATATAACCACCTTAACCCCTAAAAAACCATTAGCATAGTTAGTAAATAATCATACAACCCAAACAGGTAGTAAGATGCGGTGCTAAAAAAAATTAAGAGAGAAGTTTCTTTTATGTTGACTTCATTTCCCTATCACATATATATGTGGAGACATGCAAAATGTGAGGTTATTTTTAAGTGAAAAGTGGTGTTATTTTTCTCAAAAAGCGGTGATATTATAAGCTTAAAGTGATATTATTTACGTAAATACGAGTTGAATTAGCATTCATTAAAAAAAACTGTCTACATTATTTGTTTATAATGTGTATTTAACTATTTATTAACATATTTGGAGAAAACTCAAATTTAAATACGCATACAAAATTTCAAGCTTAGTAATATCAAACTCGATATCTCAATATCACTACCTTCAAGAGTTACAAATAGCAATATTGAAATAATCGATTAACAATTTAGGCTTAGACCAAACAATAATAACACCGAAACATGTCATCATAGAAGACTTAACTACTCTCAAATAAGGAGAAGGGAATAAAAATTAAGATAATATAATTTTGCCAAACATGACCGCCTATAGCAAGTTTCATATATTGAAGTCCTTGTACCTAGCATGAAATCTTTTAAAGACTGAAAACAAAGAATTGATCCATCGAAATTTAATTATCTTAATGTGTAAAAGTTAAAATAGTTTATACCTATAAAATAAGAAACAACTGATTCTATCCGTATGGATGGCAGTCCTGGCACAGCGCTATTTCCAGTGTTACATCATTGAAAATTATATTGAATGATATGGTATTTACCAAATTACAAAAAAATTGTATTTATTTAGGGAAAAAAAGTAAACTTTCATGCTATTTGCGTGAAAACAGAATTTGTCTTATTGCAAGTGCGAATTTTGCATGACCCTACATATATATATATCATTATTTTACAGTGGAATAATATTATTTTCATACATTACAAGTTATTAACATTTTTGGAGCTATTCTTTTAAAAAGAATACATTAAAACTAAGGGTCTGTGAGCTTGGATTGTTTCATTCGAGTCGAGTATTACTAAAAGCTCCCAAGCTCGAGTTGAGTTGGAATATATTCATAATTTTAAAATGTTAAAATATATATTTATTTTAAATGTAAATAAGTATCACATCTTTAAAATTTCAGATTTAAAAATTATACTAAAACAAATGTTCTTAAAATATGAATGACACTCATTTTTATAAATATAAATATTTTTGGAAAAAAAGTTAATAAAATGGAAATATCGGTTTTTAAATTAGAAATAACACTTTAAAAAAACTCAATTTTTAAAGAAGAACAACGCTAAAAAAAAATAGGGCCTAATAGAAAAAATAATTAAGATGGTTTCAACACTCATATCCTTAAGGACATTAAAATCGCACTAACAATTATAAAAAAAGTAATAAAATGAATAACTGCATGATGGCTTGGAAATGTACAGTAAGATAGTGTAGAAACACTGCACAATAATGTAAGGTAATTGATAGTGAAGGAAGTCTACCTTAAATGATAGGTTAGGCCTGGATAGAAAAACACACTTCTCTCTTCATTTCTTCAAACACTTTTACACTTACCACTTCTTCAAAACTTCCACAGTAGCACATTGTTTTGAATTTTCAGAAATATTACTTTTTCATTAATTCATTCATTTCACTTCATTCATTTATATGAAAAATAAATATTTCCGAAAATTCAAAACAATGTGCAACTGTGGAAGTTTGAAAAAGTGGGAAGTGTAAAGATGTAAGAAGAAATAGAGAAGTGTGTTTGTTTATATCTATACTTAACCTAACTTTCCTTTACTATCACTTTACATTATTGTAGAGTGTTTCTATACTGTTTTGATAAAAAAAGTTAATAAAATTGACGTTCTAATAAGATAATATTTCCTCAAAATATGCTTCAATAACCTAATTTACCCTATAAGAAAATGTAAGCATCATAAACAGTTAGACGTTTGAAGGGCTTTGTATTTCGTTTAATAGTACATTATCACGTCTTCTGTTCTATTTCCATTCCTCTATGCGCAGTTGCACATCCGCGTTCTACGGGCTCTTGTTAGACATTATTTTATTGAGAAATTTACTTCATTTCAATTTTTAATGCTTATAAAAGTTGATGCTTATACTTTAAAATTAGAAATATGACTAAAATAATATTTTTAGCAAACAATATGAAATAGTAAATGCTTTTTTTAATATAAACATGGTAAGTTTGGTAAAATATGTATCGTGATAAATAAGATCAACATTGATTTTAGACAGGTTAACCAACATAATTCTTTAACTAAATAGTAACTAAACTAGTGCTATTTTTGTAGCTAAACATATTAATTAATATGAGTTTTATGTATCTTAAGTTAGAAAACATTTAATATAATAATATATTCTTGACATTACAGTTTTAATTTCAACATAAATTATTATTTTAGAAAGGGACCAGGTAAAAATAATAGAAATAATCCTTCACTTATTTAGTAATCTACCTAGCTATTTTTATTTTCATTGCTTTGTCATGGCAATACTAGTAAACAACTTCAATCAAGTATAATGCAAAATGGACGGCAATATTGAATAAATTTACCGGTCAAAAGTCGCTTTAAAGCTCAATTACGTTTATTAATGTGAAAATTGATATTAATTTTTAACAATTTGTTAAGTAACTGAATGATTTATAAGTGGAAATGCAGACTTTATCTCAATGAAATGGCCTATGCTTATTATTGTGTTTTAAAAATTGATTATTAACTACATTAAGTGAAAGCTCGAAAATGACGAGCCTACAAAACTTTCGATCTCGATCTCGAGTTTAAAGGACGAGCTCAACTCGAAGTTTGAAATCCGAGTACTCGCAGAGTCCTAATTAAAACACAGAATTACTGAGGTGGTTTATTATGTTCTGTTTAAATCATGTTATTCATTTATTCTTATTAATTTCTTGCTGTAATTATAATGGGTTTTTTTTTCCAGAACTAATGGAAGTTGAAAACATCACCCAAGAGTCGTATGACTACCAACCAGCTCCCTCTGCAGTAACTCTAGGCCCCTTGCTACCTGGCTTCTTACACGTGGCAACAGAGCATTTGGGAGACAATGAGCCTTCTCCAGAGCTTATTAATTTTTCTTCGTATGTTGTAGTTCACCTACTACACTCACAGATCTCTTCAAGTACACTGTATCATATAGTGGCCGAGTTTTCGATGCTTCTACCATCATCTGTGTTGACATATGTGCAGGGCTGGTTACCCAAAAGTTCGCCAGTGCCCTTAAAGAAACCATTTAAACCACGTAGCCCAGAAAGAAAACTTAGTAAAGCACTTTTGAGCCTCGGAGAATCCTCAATTCATGATGTTTTTGAGATGAAACAAGTAACCACAGATAATCACATCAATGGAATCAATGAAAATAGCAAAGCTATGCTTCTTAAAAATTCGATTTTAAACGATTCTATGGATATATTAAGTTTAAAAGATCCAGTGCACCTAATGTTGCTTTTCAAAGAATCCTTGTTTTATTTATGTCAACTTATTTCACAAGGAAATCTTGTAGAATGCTGTGGAGATGGTTTTAGGCAAGCTTTTATGTACTTGCTTCTTGAGATGAATAAGACACAAATAGAAGAGGGTATGTCACTCATTTCTTTCAACCCGGCAAATGTAAAAAGAAGACAGAATTCCTCTCAAGGCAATCTTTTGGGTCATTGCTTCAAACACACTTTTATGCACCCGACAATTCTTTATTCATTCTCACCTGTGTGCAGTAAAAAGTATGTCTCAAACAAACTACCCACAGAGCTTGTTCTACACTTAGTAGAAATAGCTTCAAGACTTATTAAAGATGAAACCCTTTTACATTTCTCTCTCCAACCTATCAGGCACAAATTTATCAATCTTATCACGGTTTGGTTCAAAGGATATTCCAAAAACAAAATAAAGTCTCATGCTACAGATGATTTGTTGCGGTTAGTAGACTTGCTACAATTAGACATAAAGGACATAGTATCACTTTTGGAGCTTATGGCGCCAGTTCCAACGGATTTGTTGGTGTCATCGCTGAGAAATAGCAATTCTATTTGCACACTAATGTCGCCATTGGGAAGTCTTTTATCCCATTTACTCTCCCGAGCTGGTATTATACATCAACTTAGTTTGAAGAAAGTGGGAGTAATCTTGCAGAATACTGTGGAGAGTGTGAGTGAACATTTGATAGTACTGGAGAAAAGAACGAATGTGGATGTTACACCGCTTGAAAGAGGACTTTTGGAATTTCTTGAATCCTTCCCTCATCATCTGGCATATGTGTCTAAAGGTAAGATAACATGTATTATTTAAATCACACTCTTTCAATTAAAAATAATTAACAATGAAAGGTAGATAAAAGGGTAAGGTCTCAAAACGGTGATAATTCATTAACTATACAATTCTATTTAACCTTGATCTTTCTAATCACAAATTAAATTAATCCAAGTAAACTTACAAAGGAAAAATGTCGCCAAACGTCTGTATTAAATTAAACATTGAATGGAAGATAGAAGGGCAAGTCCTACACACTTACCAGAAAACTGAAGGCCTCAAAGTTCACAATTAGAACACACAATTATGTAATTTCCTTGGTACATCAGCCTCCTTCAGCAGAAGAGAGTAAAACACAGACTGGACTATGGCAGCATGGCTAAAAGTTGATCATGGTCACTTAGATGCTGTTGTTGCCTGTTTCTTGATTCACAAAAAAGGTTTAGGCTTGGATTATTCAGTTGCCTGTTCATACTTGTGTTTTACTCTTGGTAGATGAATAGAATGCTGTATTTGTAATATATTAAATTATTAAATTAAATTAGCTGTAAACATTGTTTACTTAAAAATTACTGACTGTTGTGAGTAGGCCTGCTTGGAAGGAAGAAGGTTATCTAAGGTTGAGGTGAGATCACGGCGGTGCCTCTATTTGGTAATATATTGGTGAGCAAGTTTCCATCTATGAATCTGGGAAGAATTGCAACTATTGGGGTGGGCTCATATAGCTCTAGTACCATAGCATGAGTCAACATCTGAATTATGTGTTTGGACATAAAGTGCTACTGGTTTGTCAGGATTGTTGTGGTTGGTATCAAAACGTTGCCCATTCATTTGTTATCTTGAGTGTTAATGTGGTAATGCCAATGTATTCAGCAATGCACTGGTTGCATTGTAGCTGGTATATAAGATTTTCTGCGGAGCAGTGGGCTTTAATAGAGTATTCCATTTGTGTGAGTCTTCTGTTGAATGAGATGGAAGTTTGTTGAAGTTTGCAGTTACTGCATCTCGGTTTGTTGCATGGGTTAGGAACTGGATGCTTCTTTTTTTTTTTTTTCACCGCGTCTTACTACCCGTTCGGGTTATACGCCTATGTATTAATTACACTGATGGGTTAGAGATTAGTAAGGATTAATGTAGAGGAAATGCAACCGCATTTGCGTGGAGGGAACATGGCAAACCCATTTAGGGAAAACCACCCTCAGCGCACCTGACCGGGATCGAACCCCAATCTCCCCATCTTTGGCAGTATAGTCCAGCACCAGTTTGTTGTTGTTTGTGATTGCGCCAGGCAATTTAGGCTGAACTAAAATATTTCTGAGATTTGGGGGTTGGGAGGGTGGGGTGGGGGGACTCTTGAATGTGATTCTTGGATCATTGTTGAGAAGATTATGTATGAGAGGTGATGAGGTTAGGATATTGTAGCCTGTGTTTAGTATAAAACTAAGTTTGTCCTAGTCCTTCATAATACTGGGTGTTGAACGATATGTCATTGGAAGGTTGTTTCTTGACAAGCTCTTGATTTGTTAGGGCTCTGTTTATTTGACTATTGTCTATGTGTTTAGAATGTCCTTGGGCTGTGAAAGCCTTGAAGAGTTATATACAGTTGTATTTAAAATTCCCCGAGAAGCATGCAGCTCCATATAATATATTTGTTTGTGGTTTATGTGTTTTAAATGTGTCTCTTTATATGAAAAAGGAATATTTCTGAAAATTCATAACAATGTGTAACTGTGGAAATTTTGAAGAAGTGGGAAGGGTATGAAGAAATGAAGCGAGAAGTGTGTTTGTTCCTATCTAGGCCTAGCCTAACTCTCCTTTCAGTTTGGCTTCCTTCACTATCACTTTACATTACTATATAGTGTTTCTACATTGTCTAATTAGTAATAACAAATTTACTGCTGTAAAATGCTCCAATACAAGTGACTTTATGGGAAGTTTCTTTGGCATTTTGAATGTATATTTAAATACATCTGTCAACCCAAATTACAAATATTTGTCCTCAAAAATTAAAACGTATAAAATTTAAATTATGTATTTACCATATTATAATCTTATAATATAATATGTTTTTATTTTGAAGCTGGAGTCTGAGTCTGTACATTTTTGTTGACTCCGACTCCACAGCCCTCGTGTACAGAAAAGAAATGTTAATCGAATAATGTTAATACCATTCTGTACCATACTCTATACCAGTAGCTAAAAAGTATAAACTTTCTAAGGAAATTTGACTGCCATTTTATATTTCTAGTTTATTTTAAATGTTCTTCAAGAAATGATTTAATTCGTCAATGATATTGGTTTTATTTTAACTTTCAGGACTCCTTAATGCATTGTTGAAACATCCTAAGCCGCAATTGTCCACGATCAAGCTTGCAACTTTCTTGGTGGAAAGAAACAAACAATTTATCTCTGTATTTGAATCGCAAGCTTCCAAAACAACAAGTGTCATAGAAACTCCCGAGTTGTTATTCCCCGTCTTATCCGCCGCATTGGCGCATGGTTCTGACACTGTCAATGAAGATTTCCTCAAGTCTGTATATAACTACTACATAACCAACATCCATGAGGCTGTGATTCAGATAACTAAAACTCCTGATTGGCTGAAACAGAATTCTACAGCTATAGTTTTGCTAGTGGAGAGGTTTATGGGTAAGTACTGCTAAAACATGTTCGCAATATAAACGCTTTGAAAATGGCCATTTCTGTTAGTATTATTATTAACTATCTGACACTTTAGCTCAGTTGATACCATGTCTGTCTACTGAGCTAAGGGTCCTAGGTTTGATTTGTGAAATATGGGTTTACTCTTTCTCATTGATAAATCAATGTCTGGGGACTGGATGTTGTGCTTGTCCTAGTCTTAAGTTTGATTATAAGGCATATTAAACTATGACAGATCTGGCAAGCCAGTAGTGGAAAATATATGGCTTGAATAAAATACTGACCCAGGCCCCAGGCTGGAAACAGTAATGTATGTAAAAAATTATTACTACCCTGAAGTTATAACACCTGAAACCCATTTATTAAAATTAATAAATATAAGGTGGTACTAGCACTGGGATGATATGGATTATGGCATACCCACTTAAGCCAATGATTGGTCATCGAATTTTGTACCTATGCCAATCATTTGAACTATGATTTATTTGAAAAGTAGATGTCAACTAACAAATACCATATTGTTATTCTGGCAGTGGCGGTCAACCTTGACACCTTACTATTGCTAGGTGACAAGTAAGATTTGCAAATTGGGGGTGAATGGTTGTTGCTGCTTAGTGGTAAAAATAAGTTGGAAAGGACAGACAGTGGTTTGCCAACTGACTTCCTGGGAGGAGTACATAAAAACTAATATGATTAGATGATAAAATGTTGGTCATCGCTAACTATGTATTTAAGAATATTTTTTTCGTGTCTTAGTTATCATCGATTGTCATAAATCTTTTGGCCGATAATCATCCAACTCTCATGTCTGAGTATGTGGCCAATAATCATCCAACTCTCATGTCTAAGTATGTGGCCGATAATCGTCCAACTCTCATGTCTAAGTATGTGGCCGATCATTGTCAAATTCTTATATGTGAGTATGTGGCCAATCATTGTCAAACTCTCATGTCCGAGTATTTTGCCGATCATCGGCAAATTCTCATGGTCCAATATGTGGTTGATCATACTAACCCTTTGTTTTCATAAGCATTTCCCAATCTTTCATTCTTTCTTCTTTTTAGTTTCTACCAATGTTCCATGTTTCACTTTCGTATACGCTCCATACATATTCTTGAAGAAAATATTTCTTGATTTATATATTTTATGCTCTTTGAGGTTAATAATATTCTTTTTTTATTAAAACCCTTTTTTGCCTACTCTATGCTTCAAAAACTTCGACTTTTCTTAGAATACTCATTTGCTTCAACTTCAAATTAAAATTCCGGATGCAACAATAATGAAGCTTCAACCCTCCCACCTCGCCGTCCTTCCCCCACAATATTAAATTTAAAACACATTTATGTTGGTTCTTTTCTTTAGTTTCCTTCTGTTATTTTCATTACAAATTAGTGTTCACTAAAAAATATATAAATATACTAATAATATTTGCGATATAGCATTTTGTAAATTATATTTTTCCTAAATTTACATAGCTATTAGCTGACCTAGGCCACAGGCTTGAAACAGTAATGAATGTAAAGTTAAGTAAAACATAGTTATGCAATATCTTACAATATTTTTTATCCAACATTACACTTTTTTTTAAAAATATTCAAGCTTCGATTTGGCTTCAATAATATTGCATATTATTTGATTTGACTTCTAATCAAAAAAGTGGACTTCACACACACCTAATTCTTTATGCTCTCAACTGGGGTAATTCTGAACCCCCAGGGATAACATTGACCCCTGGGGTCAATTCTGCTTAAAACTTTGATTTTCTACTTCGAGAAGTTTCAACTAGAAACTCTCACTATGTAAATTGTAGCGTGATATTTCTACTTATGAAGCATATATTATTAAATTAAAACATATTTCAATCTATGCTATGTGTAAAGTTCTTATAACTTAGGCAAGAAAAATCCGCAAAAAAAACAAACGAAATAACTTTCTGTGGCTAGAAGAAGTGGCAAGGCCTAGGTACACCAGAGTTAAATATGGTCTAATTTACTTATTTTAATGAATATTTAGCATTATTTCATTTATTTAAACCAATTTTTCAAACAAACCATTTTTTATTTTTGTAAAGGCTGTAACATTGACCCCACAATTATTTTACACCCAGGTAACATTGACCTCCTAAAAAAATGCGCGTATAAACATATTTTGTTAATTTGTGAATTCTATGTATGTAAGTACCTATTTGTGAAATTAAACTTTAAAATCTGGTCATTATTATTGAATCTTTGTTAGAAGTCATGGGATTGCATTCAACACATACCATGAAAATTTCCTCTGTTCCTAAAGAAACTATTGTCTTCCTTGCAAATTTTGAAGATGTCATGGCAAAGCTTCTTACCTCCATATTGGAAGGGTATGGTAGAAGTTTTAAATACAAGTTTCTAGGAAGAGTTCAAGTGAAGGAGATGTAGAACTCTTTTGAAAAAGATATTGAACATTTTGATTATTTTCTTTTGTCACTATATATATATATATTTACTTATTATTTTCTTTTATATATATATATATTTACTTTTGACATTTAATCACTGGTGCAGCCAAGGGGGAGGGTCAGGGTTTAAACAC